>NDXB01009099.1:47886-61682 GCA_002631895.1 Agapornis roseicollis
GGGGGGGGGGGGGGGGGACACAACAAAAACAGTTTTAGCACCCAAAAGAGATGTAAAATGCTCATCTAAACATGTCCTATCTCAGGGCAGGTTGCAACAGTTGATCCAGCAATTAGCTGAATTTCTCTTCACTTGCTGGCGGTTGGGAATTTCTACCATAGCCTTTAGTGGGAGCTGAGGAGTGGGAACAGTTTTCAGAAGCACCTAACTGGGCTGGAGGAAAGCAGTCCCTTGGGTTGTGGTCAACTGGGAATCTGCAGCAAACCCCACAGTTAGCAGCAAAACTGCACCTATTCTTGGGAACCACTGACCTCAGACATGAACAATGGAAGAGCAAGAGGAGTGATCCCTTGCTTTCAGACACTGAGGGAGCTGTTTACTTCATTACTATTTATTTATTTTGCCCAGTAAAAGATCTGGCACTGTTGTATAAGCCTTGCAGTCCCTGAGGTGAGATGGAGCAGGAACCTTAAGAAAGCACCTGCAGAGTCAAGCTTAAAAGAAAACTAATCTCCAAATTTTAGCCTTTGACCCCAGGTTCTGACCACCTGATGAGCTTGTTGTCTGCACTGTTATTGCCTGTAACTGCCTTCACATTTGTGGAGCTTGAGCAGTGTCTCTTCTGAGAGCTAAATTGTGCTGCTGCAATAAGGTATTGAAAGCTGAAATTGCCCTTTGTGTTACTAAATGTCCTGGGTTAAATTACTCCTTTATGCCAGCAATTTTACCATGGAGGGGATTTTCTTTCCTGTTCCTAATTCCAGTAAGAGACTCCATGTCTCTTAATCATCCTGCATCCCTTTTCCCAGCAAAACATTAGAATCCTACTGTGACTATATGCAGAAGGATATACCTATGCTGATGACAGCAACAAGCAGGAATCAACAACTGTTATCCTGCATTAATCAAGCACCAGACCCAAACCCTGCATACATGTCTGAAGGGAATCTTTTGTCTTCAGCCAGGTTGAAAACATCAAAGGATTCACTAACAAAATGTTGGACAAATCACTTCAATAGAGCCTGACAAAAAGTTGTCCTGTGCAAGGAGATGAAAAGACATAGAATCATAGAACAATTAGGGTTGGAAAGGACCTTAAGATCATCTAGTTCCAACACCTCTGCCATAAGCAAGGACACCTCACACTAAACCATGCCATGCAAGGCTCTGCCCAACCTGGCCTTAAACACTGCCAGGGATGGAGCACTCACAACTTCCTTGGGCAACCCATTCCAGTGCCTCACCACCCTAACATGAAAGAATTTCTTCCTTGGATCCAATCTAAACTTGCCCTGGTTATGTTTGAACCCTCTACCCCTTGACCTATCACTACAGTCCCTAATGAAGAGCCCCTCCCCAGCATCCCTATAGGTCCCCTTCAGATACCGGAAGGCTGCTATGAGGTCTCCATGCAGCCTTCTCTTCTCCAGGTTAACCAGCCCCAACTTTCCCAGCCTGTCTTCATAAGTGAGATGCTCCAGTCCCTGATCAACCTCGTGGCCTCCTCTGGACTTGTTCCAACAGTTCCATGTCCTTCCTTTGTTGAGGACACCAGAACTGCACACAATGCTCCAAGTGAGGTCTCATAAGAGACCAGGTCACTTGAATCTATGAATTGCCATAGCCTGCTTCAGTCTTTTTTTTAATTTTTTTTCCTTCTTTTTCTTAAATGATTAGTTTACCATAGAATCATAGAATAGTTACGGTTGGAAAGGACCTTAAAATCATCAAGCTCCAACCCCCCTGACATGTATTCAATATGTATTTTTTTTCCTTTCTTCATTTTCTTTCGCACAGTTTCATCTTCTGAGCCATGTAAGTCCCTTCTCTAACAGAGTCTTAATAGGAGTGAAAAGATTATTCTAATTACTCCATCTTTTCAGTTTCACTTACCTACCCCTTCAGTGTTACTTTTCTCACCATTATCTGGTATTACTCTATACTAAATTTTCCTGCCAAAATTATTTTCTTCCCTTATTGCACTTCTCGCCCCCTTTTCTCCTGATATCTCAGTGTGCTGAGGAGAGGCTGTGACAGTTATCAGATGGATAATATTAACACAGAATATAAGGATGTACTTCTCCTCCGTACCACAAAGTCCATTAAAGCCAACAGCAAAGTTTTACTGGCTACCAAAACTTTTTACTAGCTTTCTTATAGCTGTCAGAGTAATGTATGCAGTGTAATACTCTAGGTAAGGAGGGATGGGCCATTATCTAAAAATTGATGTGTAGATTGGGGATTAAAGAACAGAACTCAATGGTGATGAGCCTTGCAAGCCTGCTGGCTCTGACAGATGGTTCTTACATTTGCGGAGTCCTCAGTCTGCTTGTGTCCCTCTTCTGCAACCTCTGGGGCTGTGGGAACTGAGACGGGCAAGAGAGGTGACCTGGCTTTTCCTGCCAAGCCAAGGGATGCAGTTTTGACTTGAGCCTTGGGGAGGTTAGGCCCTGGAAAAAGAAACAGAAGTCACACTGAGAACCCGTTGGCATGAAAAAGGTCATTGCAGTGAAATTTAAGGGATTATAGGCAAAATGCAGGTGGTTTCACTGTTGAGTTTACTATTGGTTTTACCACACATCTTCAGCTGTAGAAGTCTCCTTAAAGATCTTTTCCAACCTTGATTCTATGATTCCTGACAGACTTACACTACTTCTTCTAGGCCATTTGAATGGGGCTTGGAGCAACCTGCTCTAGTGGAAGGTGTCCCTACCTGTGGCAGGGGTTGGAACTGGATGAGCTCTAAGGCCCTTTCCAACCCAAACCAGTCTGGAATTGTATCATTCCAGGAGAAGCACCAAAATCAACACAAACACTTTCTAAAACATATTCAGGCATATTTCAAATATTGCAGGCCTAGACCTCACTGCTGTTCCCAACAGAAATGATGCCCAAGGCTGCTGGGTGAGACTGCAGCAGGTTTGCTATTTTATGTTGACATTAATTTTCCATGAAGAAAGCTCTTCTGAAAAAACAAAGCTTTTCCCATGGAAACTGAAGTTTTCCTGGGAAAATACCCTGAAACTTGGCATTCCAGGAAAACAATGGAATGTCTGTCAGGGAACTGCCAAATTGATGTTGTATTTGAGGGAGAAAATGAGACTGAAGAGCTTCTCCTGCCCACTCCATGGAGCAGCAGCACTGCTGCTTGGCAAAAGAGGTGTCAGATGCAGCACTGCTACAAGCACTGCCCTTTACATATGCATCAGCTGAAACACCTCAACTCTCTTCCAGAGGGAATTAAGAATTCTTTGTGTATTTAAATCATTTAAAGCATCAAAGAGTAAAACCTGTGTCCTGGACACTGCCTCCGATGAGCACAAGGTGCCTGGTTCTATGCAAGACACTGCTGGAGACCCAAGGGCTGCCAGATGAAATGGGGGCACGCAAGACGTTGGGTTTAAGTACATGAGGATATCTTTAAGATTGTAAGCTGCCACGCAAAGCCTGGCTGAGGTCATGTACCTCATGCATCACAGATTCAAGGCCAAAAATGGGGACAGCAGTTTCAGATTTGGTTACTGCCAGCGTAGTCTTGTTCCTCTGAAGCTATGCCTTGAACATTCCTATAACTTGCATAGGGCCAAGTGCATTCCAGTGAGTATCTTTGGCACTTCTGTCACCCACTTAGGTCTCCAAAGCTTATTCTTCCTGCTTTCTTGATTAACATTAATCCACTTTGATGCCTACTTGTGCTCTAAGGCAAATTTCATGCTCATATCTTTAAATGCAATCTCCAGGATAATACTTGCTCGGCTGGATGCATCACGTACAAGGGAAAGTCAAATCCCACCAGCTATCCCCACCAGATAACAGCAGATCCTTTCTGGCACAGGGCAGACTCCATGTGGGAGATTTTAATATCTCACAGGAATTGGGCATGATTCTCATTCTGCTTATTTAAGATCAACTGAAATCATGGAGACGAATCATAAATAGATTTTTCCTATATGTTTCCTCAACTATAAGCTTCAGCGAGTGCTCTGCCCTTTTTCTGTTACAAAAATGAGTAACATAATAAAGAAGGCATCAGCTTTAGTAAATCAAGTAGGCTATTGTCCACTGCATCAGAATTGTATCAGAGAGATTAAAATACAACTTGAGACACGCAAGCCATAAAATGTTGATAGAGGAAGGGGTGTTCCAGGAACGAGCCACAGGACAGGTTTGTACGAGGCCATCCATGGCTCAGAAGCTGAGACCAAGGACCAGGAGCATGGTAGATGTCTCCATCCATGTGGGACATGCACAGGTTCACTCCAAAACCCATGTCTCTGATTAGAAACCCAGTCAGCTGTCATGAAAACCCAAATGGTCTTTTTATGAATCTTAAGATTAATTACTCGTTTGTTTTCTACGTCACTAGATTTCCATGTGATTACCTCTCCTGTTATACAGAACCTTATCACAGAATCAGAGAATCATAGCATGGTTGTGGTTGAAAGGGACCTTAAAGTTCATCCAGTTCCAACCCCTTGCCACAGGAAGGGACACCTTCCACTAGAACAGGTTGCTCACAGGGAAGAGTTTCTGCTAAGAGTTCAGCTCAGTCTCCCCTCTTCTGGCAGGTTCAAGCCATTCCCCTTGGCCTGCCCCTACAGGCCCTTGTCCCAAGCCCCTCTCCAGTTTTCCTGCAGCCCCTTTAGGCACTGGAGCTGCTCTCAGGTCTCCCCTTCAGGGGCCTTCTCTTGTCCAGGCTGCCGCAGCCTCTCAGCCTGGCTCCAGAGCAGAGCTGCTCCAGCCCTCGCAGCATCTCCATGGCCTCCTCTGGCCTTGCTACAGCTGTTGTGATGTCCTTCTTACATTATGTTATATCATTAAAGCATGAAAGGAATGCTCCTAAGCCAGGAGCAACACTGCATGGACAATAACTCCAGCATAGGAAGGCAGGCAGCTGCTGCACATGGAGCTACTGCCACTCTCGCTCCCCCAAATCCCACCAAATCCATGCAGTCGTGACAGCTCTCCATATTCTTACAGCTCCAGCAGTAGCCAGGAGACAAGAGCTGCAGGTTAATTTTCCTGTATCTCAAGGAAGTGTGTTTACATTTTTAATTAGTTATACAAAGGAGCTGAAGAGAGAATAAAATCTCTCCCAAGACTGAGCCGCCGACAGCAGCCTTCCAGTATCTGAAGGAGGTCTATAGGGATGCTGGGTAGGGGCTCTTCATTAGGAACTGTAGTGACAGGACAAGGGGTAACAGGTTCAAACTTAAACAGGAGAGGTTTAGATTGGATCTAAGGAAGAAATTCTTTCCTGTGAGGGTGGTGAGGCACTGGAATGGGTTGGCCAGGGAGGTTGTGAATGCTCCATCCCTGGCAGTGTTCAAGGCCAGGTTGGATGAAGCCTTGGGTGGCATGGTTTAGTGTGGGGTGTCCCTGCTTATGGCAGGGGGCTGGAACTGGATGATCTTAAGGTCCTTTCCAACCCTAACTATTCTGTGATTCTATGGTCCTATGTTTGTTAAAAGTCAGTTCTAGGAAAGAGCAGCCAGGCAAGAGCACAGAGAGAGGGACTCACAAACACCCTCTCTGTAAGGCTGAGCATAGCAGGTAACTCCTGTTTAGCTGAAACTATGGATGTATGAAAGCTCACAGAATCCTAAGGGTTGGAAGGGACCTCGAAAGATCATCTAGTCCAAGCTCAATACAAGCTAGAAGAGATTGCCACAGAGCTGCAGTCTCACAGAGTGTCAGTTAGGGACTGTAGTGACAGGACAAGGGGTAGTGGGTTCAAACTGAAACAGGGGAGGTTTAGATTGGATCTAAGGAAGAAATTCTTTCCTGTGAGGGTGGTGAGGCACTGGAATGGGTTGCCCAGGGAGGTTGTGAGTGCTCCATCCCTGTCAGTGTTCAAGGCCAGATTGGATGAAGCCTTGGGTGCCATGGTTTAGTGTGAGGTGTCCCTACTTATGGCATGGGGTTGGAACTGGATGATCTTAAGGTCCCTTCCAACCCTAACTATTCTGTGATTCTGTGACTCTATTCCTTCATTCTTCCAGCTCCTGTTTAATAGCTAAAAGTCTTCTTTAATAACTGCGGGTTCAGACTTCTCTGCACATCAGAGTGAAGGATACATATCCCCAGAGGTTCGTTCTTCAACATTCAAATCAGTTTCTTGAAATGGGAAATGTTTTCTCTTCCACTTCTTAATAAAAAGAGCTTATTTCCAAAGAATTGTGTGTGAGGATGCACACACTGACATTCAAAATATGCACGAAGCGTATTTTACTGTGTATTTCACACACTGAGAAACACCAGAGCCTGATTTAAAAACATAAAGAGAAGGAGGTAGCACCAACACAGGCAAATTAACTCTAAGTGGCCTGGTGCATAGACTGTGGATTCTCAATGTTTCTTTCCTCAGTGCTTTGAAAACACCTGCAGTGCTCAGCAAACAGCTACAGCAGCAGTTCTATAATGCTATAGCACTGATTCTATTCTAGTAGTGCCTGCGTGCCCTGCAAAAGAGAGATTTGTCTCATTCCAGTCTCAGGGAATCTGGATTTCATCCTTGGATATCACTGCAACGTGAAGAATGAATAATAAGATATAGCCACTGTAGAAAATTGCACCAATGCTGTTTATGGGTTAGATAATGGACCCAAATAGTTTTTCTTTATACAAATGACTTCTCACTGTGACTTGCTGAGTTTTCATGGGCTGGTGGAAATGCAAATACGTGACGTGGTGGTGAGGAGCTCATATGAAATGCAGAGTATGTTGCTATTGTAATCCTCCAAATCCCATGGTAAAACTCATGTTTCTCATATGTAACTCATTAATTGTAGTAATTGGGCAACCCACTCTTCTGCATAAAGACAGATGTTTCATCCTGGATATTGTTAATAAGAAGGCATAATGATGATTAGTAAGTACAGTTTGTGCATCTTTTTGCCCTTTAGCTCTTGAAAACCTTCCAGTATCTGAAGGGGCCCTGTAGGGATGCTGGGGAGGGACTCTTCATTAGGGACTGTAGTGACAGGAGAAGGGGTAATGGGTTCAAACTGAAACAGGGGAGGTTTAGATTGGATCTAAGGAAGAAATTCTTTTCCATTAGGGTGGTGAGGCACTGGAATGGGTTGGCCAGGGAGGTTGTGAATGCTCCATCCCTGGGGTTATTCTAGGCCAGGTTGGACAGAGCCTTGGGTGCCATGGTTTAGTGTGAGGTGTCCCTGCCTATGGCTGCGGGTTTGGAGCTGGATGATCTTAAGGTCCTTTCCAACCCTAACTATTCTGTGATTCTATGAAAGCAACAGGTAAAATGTAATACTCATAACTAAAACAGAGCTGAGAAGATTTTTGTTGAGCTGAGCTGTGTATTTCCAGTTCCACAGCAGTGACTGTTTTCCAAGGTATTGCCTCTAATAGGTAATTAGTACAAGAGTTGAGTCCTTTTCCCCCAAGGATGTTAAAAAGACCAAGCAGGCTTCTCCAAGAGAGTTCTAGACATAGGAGGCTGACATGCAAAGTAACCTGCTTTATGAAAATGAGCAGCTAATTAAATTAAAATCGCTTTGGTTTGTAATGTTCTCCAGCTCAGCAGGACTCTCATGAGTTAACAAAGGAGGATGCCTTGGTAGTGGGTCCACAAGAGGCAGAAGATGACAATACCTGTCAGGTGTAGCTCTGAGCGGTCCCAGAGTGGATTTATCCTGTTTAAAAGTTTCATTTTCTCAGCAGGGTGATTAAACACTTCACTGGCTCATTAGCTAGATAATATATGGCTACCAGGTGCAAATCCCAGCTACTGCTGCTTCTCCAAGGCTCATGCTGATCATGTTGCCGTACCACCCTGGGCATTCCTGAACCACTGTACATCACTGCAAGCCTGTGTCAAGCCAAAAAGCAGCAGTTCTTATGAATCTATATACATTTGTGCCTATCAGGACATATGTTATCATGATGGACAGCAAGTAAAACCAATAGAGCATCCATCCTCTTGATAGCAGTACTTTGGGAGAGCTGCTTGGCATTATTTTACTTTGAGATATGTCAAATGGAACATGAGATGATGTATTCAGCCAAGTGAGAACAACTCATTTCAGGGTTTCTTCTGTTCGCATTGCAGGTTTTTCAAAGGCCCACCCCAGAAGTAGGGAGGATAGCGGCCTGGAAACTCAGTGTCAAGAAGTGCTGCACTCAGTGCATCTGGGGTTTGTATCCAGATTGAAGACCAAAAATCCTCGTGCGGCTCATGTATAACATGCGTTCTGGGTGATGATGCAAAAATGCGATATGGAAAAAAAATAGACTTAAAGTGAAGGAAAAGGAGATGAATGTAAAAAATTGAAGAGCTAGTTTATGGAGATAGAGCATGAAATGGTGCTCAGTGGATAATACTGAAGTAGAAGGTAGAGTTCCTCGAGATGTGGATCTAGGACTGATTCTCAATATTTTGATACATACAGTAAGTGTGTGATTATGGAATCTATTATTTGCTAAAGCTTGGAAATACAGCTGGAGCTGGAATAACACTGCAAGGAAACTGCAGGGATCTGTCTGCCTATCTGCTGCTCATGCAGACTTTCAGACTTTCACAGCAAAGAGGTTAGACCACACATCACCCCTTCAGCTGCATTTCACATTGTAACAGCTGTTTAAAAGCTGTTGAAAAGTGAGGGATGAGTCTCTGCTGTCTCTTTCATCTCCCTCAAGCACCTATGGAAGGAAGCACCCTTCAAAGTTTGCAGGGAAGTTGGACAAATTGTCTTCCTGAAGATCCAAATTCTTAATTGTGGCAGCACAGTGAGCTTCTGTGATTGGCACAGAGCAGACACCCAACAATCAGAAGTCTAGAATTATCTAGGAATGAATCAAATCTCTGAAAGAAGGAACATGAAGTTTTCCCATACATTCTGTTGGGTCTAACAGAAGGAAATGAAGGAAGAGAAAAAAACTGCGTGCTTCTGATTTCAAGCTTACAAATGGGTATGTGCCTCAGAAAAATCAACTATGATCTTCAGATGTACAAGGAAAGCAATATTTGGCAGAAACAAGGCAAATAGCAATGTCATTTTAGAAACCACTGGGAAGATCCTATCTGGAAAGCTCTGTACAAGCCTGAAGCCTTGCACGCAGGAAAAGAGAACCCTTCAAAGTGTTGAGAGGGGTTTACTGCCAGTTGCAAAGAGGAAAAGTCTGTGTGACAATCTATATATGGAACAGGAAATGTGATTGGATCAGCTCTGCCTACAATTCCTGCACTTTTCAGAAGGATTGTACTAGTTTCGTTTCAGTAGGTGGGACTGCAGAACTCAAAGGCAATAAGAGTCCTTCCATTAAGCTCAGTGAGATGTGGATCAGGCTCACAATGCCAACATGCTCTTTACCAACAGCTGGGCTTATGAAGGACATATCTGGGCTTAAACATGAGATAGCGGCCACAGATAAAGAAGAAATATAGCAGTTTGAAGGATGTTCATCTTCCTATTCTGCGCTTGGTAAACATGTACAACCATCATCAAAGACAATGTGTGACAGCAGGGAGGACACAAGAGAAACTCTGAAATGGGACTTGCAGTGGGATGCATTGTGTTGTATATGGGTTCCGGTTTTTAACCTGAAGCCATTTGATTACAGAGATGGTCAAAATGCTCTGTTCGATATTTGATTAATCTAAAACTGATTTTTTTAGTTGCTGGTTTAGTATTTTCAACCAAGTGAAAAATAGTTTGAGTCAGGCAAGGTATTTATAGGCATGTCTCATAAAACTGATTTAGAAACTTAAAATTTCCAAACTCGGGATACAGGTATAGCTCAATAGCCCAATACCCAATAGCCCTTATACCCAATAGCCCAACGGACAGCAGATACATCAAAGATGTGAAGGATATCTGTAGTTGTAGGTGATCTTGTTTGAGGATTCAGATTAAAAGTGATCTATCAACTGGGGTCTAAACAAGCCTTTGTTTTTATAAGAACTGAGAGGATTCTTGGAGGTGAAGGGTACCAAGGTGCCATAATAAGCTGCAGAATTCAGAAGGTAATGTCAGACTTGTAGCTAAATGAGGATAATCTTTTCTGGCTCTGCATCTCACACCTTTCCCATAGCTACTTCTAACTAACAGAACAGACATAAAGTATCTATGCCATTAGCAGATGAGCTCTTAGCACAAGTTCTTCCCTGTGAGGGTGCTGAGGTGCTGGCACAGGGTGCCCAGAGAAGCTGTGGCTGCCCCATCCCTGGCAGTGTTCAAGGCCAGGTTGGACACAGGGGTTTGGAGAAAACATTCCATGATTCTGTGATTAATTGGAGCTGCTTCTAGGAATAAAGACCCGCAGACATGGAGGAATCTGCAAGGACGCTCCTGCAGCGATATGTCATAGCTGAAAGAGCTCACTCTGGAAAACTTGAATTATTTATGAGTGCTTCTGACAGTAAAGAGATTGGCAGCCTGAACTTCAAGGCTGGGAAGAAGGGCTGTATAACAGAGCCAAGCCAGATGTTTTCACTATTAAGTAATCAAAGCTGGTGAGGTATACAGCTTATCTTGCAGTACAAACTGGTAATTTTCTCACAAAATATACAACACAAAATCACAAAAGGATTAAACTCCACTTACCAGCTATTTGCTATTTCCACCAGTAAAAACAATATTAGTTCAAATGACTTAAAAGCTGAAACATAAAGATGAGAATAACATGTGGAAGTGAGATTACTTGTAGCTCCATGGCAGGATGTTCCTCTTTAATTAAGACAGTGCCTCTTAGGGGAACAGAATATGGAACTATGTGAAAAATATTGTTTGAAGACTCAGTTGTTTTACACTGTAAGTGGGAAAAAAAAAAAAGTTTTTTAAAGTTTTTCATTGAGAAACTGAGTTCCTAAAAATGATTTTTGAGATGATAATCAACAGGTGCCAGGGAAATTGTTCCAGAAAGAGGCAAGGTTTAATTTAGAAGTATTTGATAGTGGGAGTAATAAATTAAAAAAAAAAACAACAAAAACAAAACCAAAAACCAATGAAAAAAGACAAAGAGATAATTTAATCACTCTCCTGAATATGGTACCAAGCAAGTACTGGGACTAACTGTTGAGGAGGCTTTTGAAAGAGCACTCGTGAGCTTCACACATTTTACATGCTACGGCTTCAAAATAGGTATAGAAATAGTGAGTCTGGAAAGGACACTTCAAAAAAAGAGCATAGACTGCACAAACACAGTGGAAATATGTAAGAGATTTGGTCTCTGTCTTCTCAGCTGTTCTTTGTGTTTCGAATCTATTTCCTGGAAATACTATATGGATAAGTAAGTGTGCAAAAGTGACCTACTGGCTGTGACTGCTTAGGGATAACACATGCAGTTAATACAGAAAAACTGTACACACAGTGGAAAATGTTTTATTTCTCTGCTAATGAAACACAGGGACATAGAACAACCCTTCCTTAAATATTTCTATGGATTTTCAAGATAATTATTCAGATAAATATTTTTTCAATTACTTCACTGAAATAGATCTTCAAATAGATCATTTGTATAAAAGAGGAATCAGTACATTTATCCAGACAAGCACCTCAACCCACACTTCACTTTACACCTTCCAGTAGTCCTGTCAATTTTAATGAGACAACTAAGGTGTCTCCTGTTATCTGCATGCTAATTAAAACCTACTGGATGGGGACCAGTTTCTCTAATGGACAGGACTGACCCTTTCATGGCACTGCTGTGTCAATGTATCTCCCAACTGAATGGAGAAAGTGTGTTTTCATACAAAAGAAATGTGGAAGAAAAAATACATTTCAAAATTGAAGGGGAGGGGTTGTAGGTAAAGGATTATGAAATAAAAGAATCATTTTCCTTTGAGTCGGGGCGTTCTAGTGCAAAAAGCCAGGATTTCAGAATAAAAGGTTCAGGAAGTGAATAATTTCCATATTTTCAGTGAATTTTTAGACCTCGCTTACTGTAGACTGCGATAAAGAAAAGTCCATAATCTCATTTACATTCATCACTAAAGTAAGAATAAAAACCCCAAACTCTTAAGCCACAAAGATTTTTATACTCTATTAACAGAAGACTTCTTAGTTGCCTTTGAATTCAATGACTGAATTCAAATTAGAAGCAATAGGTTTTGAGTTTTGTTTGTATTTTTTATTGGCACTGGGATTTCTTTACTGTGAATGGTAAACTTCCAACTCCTCCTCCCCCAGAGGACCCAGAATTTGGTTATATAGCTACTTAATTAGAGCTAATTGATTGTTCAGAATAAATGCACTCACACCACTCACAAATTAACTCCCCACTTTGCACAAGAGGGGAATAAGCACTCTAAGAAGCAGATAGCCATTAAGTGCGCAAGTCTTACACCAGAGGGTTCTAAGTTTATGTCTCCAAAATTTGCCTAATTTGCAGACAAAAGTTTTATTCTTGGAATTTCTGTCTCTAAACACTCCACCTGAGATCTGATAATGAAGGCACTTGTGTAACAGTGATTCTACCAGTGCTCCCATGAGGAGCAGTCTATTGTCAGCATGAGTGAAAATTAGTTCTTTATTTCGTCTATATTCACTCTTCTAAAGACCACTGTAATTTCAGCAACTGCTGAGGCTCCAAACCCTTGCTATTTGAGGTTATTATGGCTCAGGAGTCACAGATTAATACCCATATTCCCTTTTTCCTCTTCATTTCATCCCTTATTTATTTGACTGTTAGCTTGTGGTTTTAACATAGGCTTGGCAGAACTTCAGCCTTATCTTGTTTAACTGATTCTTCTCTTACAAATGATTTAGAAATAATAATAATAATAGAAACACCTCAAGGAGTTAATTTTCTTACCAGGCTTTCTTATCCCATTTGGTAATGAAAACAGCATGTGTGTCAGCCTGGGTAAGGAAAGGTTTGTGCTAATGTTCAGGTAATACTCAGCTACTGCTGTTTGCACAGGGATGTTTACTGACAGATATCTTCATCTCACTCTTCTCTTTTATGCCCCAAAACACCCAACATTGAAAAGACAGGACTTTTTATATTCTTTTTTTTCCCCCTTTTCCCCCCCAAAGCAGCAAAGAAATAGATCTTGAGCATTTCACCTGCAGTGCAATCCTTCCCCTGCAATCCCTGCCCAGAGCCAGTCTGGGACATACCCTACCGCTCAGCAGGGGTAAGGAAAATCATGTTCAGTTTTGCTGTAAAATAAAGTGGTTTTAGCTCTGGGGTATCACTGAGTGATTCTAGGAAGGCCTAGACCTAGACAAATTGGATTTCCAGCTACACTGTTTCAGGGAAGAACCAAAACATGCAGCATTTTTATAGCTTCACGAAGAGCCTGAAAAGGCTGAAGTTCTAGAACCGTGACATGATATAAACCCCACCACTTCACAGGCAGCATTTGCTATCACTGCACACTTGCTTCTGCAGAAGAAAAATGACCTCCTAATTCAGGTTCATTTAAAGTGCAGCTGATCATTAAGACCTAAAAGGAATTTTCATTTGTGAGGGGGAAAAAAAATGTCTTTCCTGTCCATTTGTGGAATTTATGTCAGATCTATAACGCAGTAAGCTCAACACTTCATCAAACATTTTCTATTTAGCCTGAAAGGGGGATAAGTCAAATCACTTATATGTCTATGTGTATGATTTGCAAAGGGGAGCAAGTACAGCCACAGTGGGGATTGGATTCTGACGCCTTCAGAATAAGTATTAAGAACCTCAAGTACTTGATCACAAAGCAGTGATGAAAAAGTAAGATCTCCTATAAAAAATATCAACGGGGAGGGCTTAATGTGAAAAATCTAAATTTATTGGGCTCAACAAAAAAAAAAAAAAAAAAAAAAAAAAAAAAAAAAAAGAAAAAAAAT
>NDXB01009099.1:81684-113098 GCA_002631895.1 Agapornis roseicollis
TTTTTTTCCCCCAAAATCATTCTTCTCTGAATTGCAGGACTAAAATGCCAAGTCTTCTATCAATGGCCATTCAAAGAGCTAATTGCTAGTGAAAAGCCAGTATTTCAGATGGGAAGAAACATAAAGGCATTTATTTATGGTCCAAGGCATTTACACATAAAATATCTAGCCCAGCCTTTGTCATTAACTTGCTCATATGCTGTGATGACTTCCTGCTATGCACTTGATTGCAAGTGTATTGCAATCGATGGAGCTCTTGTATTGATCATTCTGGGCCCTGGATAAGCTCTCCTTGTCATCAGCAGTATCTGTTTAGGCAGAGGGAATCTTCTGGTTATGCTTTCCCGATGTCTAATACAAGGACTTTTGTATTAAAAAAAAAATGGAAATCATTGTTACAATTATCTTCATAAATAGCAAACTATCAGCCCAAAACATGATGTCAAAAAATGAGATACATTTAGAAACTTGAAAACTGTTTATTTTCAACTTTTCTTTCCTTGTGAGAATAGGATGTATGGAAAAGAGATAAAAACATCAGAGAAAAAGCACTTTCAGTCCTTACAGCCCCAACCAGTATTCTGGAATTATTTCACTCTGCCTTTCACAGATGATGACCTCAAGACAAATATGTTTCTGTTTTCAACTTCTGTGCTTTGTTTTGCCCCCCATCCCTCTCTGTACATATCACCAGCCTCTCCCAAGATTTTCTATCATCATGATGGAAAAAAATGTTATCCGCTAAAGTGAAACCTGTGATGTGCTGTGTGCACTAAGGTTCAAAAAAGGAGGAGGAAACGTCTCTGAAACCACATTTTTCTTACAGAATTTCCTTCTTCATATCTGTAAGTTTTCGCAGTCTCGCTGGCCCAAATTCAGCTCCTGACCTTGTTAGTTATGTTCTCCCTCTTCTCCCACCTATTTCTCTATATCCCCTTTTTCCACTCTGTTTTTCTTAGCACGGTATGCAAAGTTAATAACATTTGACTTTCAGCTTAATTCCTGAACTTAATAAGTTAGAATAGAGCAAAAATAAAACCCAATGGGATTCTCCCTAGTCTGAAACCATAGCAAAAATCACCTAGGAACGTCTCTCCTGGCATCCATAGCTGTCATTTTTTCCAGTCTCCTCATGGATCTTGCCAGGTTTATCTGTTTGTTAGACACTCCACATGCTGGGCTAAGGCCACTGACCACCAATATCAGTTCAAAGAAAAGTGATATGTTGGTGATGAGGAATAAACCAAATTGGAGTACACAGGATGGGGTTGGACTAAATGACCTTTAAAGATTCTTTCCAACTCAAGCATTTTGTGATTCTATGATCCTAATTTCACCCAGTCTACAAGTGATACACAACCACTTTCTGCCCTTCCTGCCCCCAGAGACCCTCACCAGGCTGTGTGGTGCTCTTGCTTCCCAGTTGTGTTTCTGACTGGCTGTGGCTGACTGGGGTGATGTCCTGGCAGCTCTGCATTGGTGAGTCTCTTCCTGCAGGGTCTGAGCCTGCTGGCTTCTCGATGTTCTTCATTTCCATCTCCTCATGGTGTATCCACAGATCTGGGGGTCTCAGGTCCTTCTGGCTGCCCTTCCTCTTACCAGCACTGTGGGTTGCACGTTTCCTGCAGCCAAGAAAGACCAAAAGTGTCACACAAGAAAGTTTCTTTCCTTCATAAGACCAAAAGAGTGATGTCTCCTCCTTTAGCATCTTTCTAAGGAACCTCTCTGGCTGTGTCCTTCAAAGAACTGCAGTTACCTCAGTATGGTCCTCTGCTTCCTGGAGTTTACTCCAGGAAGTGGGCCTGGGGCTCAGCAGGGTGGGTAATTTTTTGTAGAAACTGGGGACAACCACTCTTCTTGGATCAGAAAAGAAGTGGCCAGATTCATCTTGGGATAAGCAGCAAGCAGCACTTACAGAATGCCTGCAACTAAACACAGTGACTGCTGAACCCACTCCTGCCAAGTTATGTACTTCTTACATCTTCTATAAATGCATGCAGCATATGTTGTATTTATTTAAATATACACTAAACCCCTATTTTTCATAGACTAACATAAAAGAATGATTTGGGTTGGAAGGAACCTTAAAGCTCATCCAGTTCCAACTTCCTGCCATGGGCAGGGACACCTTCCACTGGACCAGGTTGCTCCAAGACCCATCTAACCTGGCCTTGAACACTGCCAGAAATGAGGCATCCACATTCTTATGTATTTGTTATTAGGAAATAAACCCTTTATTTGGTACATTAAATAATAATAATAATATAATAATAATCGCAACAGCAACAACAACAGCAACAACAACTCACAGGAATCCAGGTAGTATTTTCCAGAGCCATATTAACTCTGCTTTCTTTGTGCCTAGGTATTACATTATACTCTCTCATCAGTGGGTCATCTCCTCTGGAGACCACATTGTGCCATGAGGGGATGGCACTGCTGCACCACTTTCCAACGTCCCTTCAACTATACTGTCTATCTACAACAAAACACAGGTGATTTGCTATTCTACAGAAAAAAGATGTGGACCTTAAATATGGAACACAAAACCTAATCTACAGCTGTAGAGAAAGCCTTGTCAGAAATCTATCAAATTAAATAACTCTGAAAGAACAGTTTTTCTGGCTTATTGTAGAGTTTTTTGCTCAATAATCCAAATGTTCTCTTACCACTGGTTTTTCCTTTTATATATCTCAAAGTTCTTTGTGGAAGGTTAAAGTAATGTAACTGTCCCAAATGGAAAACTGGAAATACTTGTGATACACAAAAAACTTCAGTCAAATATTTTCAAGTTCATGTGCACTTTTAGGTATCAAAATATGACGATCTTGATTTCCAGGGGCACTGAGTATTCTGAGTTACTCATTACCTCTGTTATATGTTTAGCCCAAAACACCGCTGTGCACCTCCTGAAGGGAATATTTTCTTCCCCCAAATCCATAGAAAGCAATGAAAAACCTCTTGCTGGCGTTCCTAGGACTCACACCTTGGGTATCATCTGTGTAGGTGTACTTGGATAACAGCCCTTCCTGCTATGGCAGGCATCATGGAAGATGCTACAGGATTATTTTACCAGAAAAAAGCCTGAGAAAATTTTAAACTTCAAGAAATTTCAATTATTTTAATAAATTTCTGTTCTTTGCTAGGTTTTCTCAGCCTGGCCCAGAGAGCAAGATATGCATGTTACAACTACACACATCACCAAACATTTTGCTTTCAAGAGAAGGAAGAAACACATCCTGCAATGTAAAACATCACTGAGGGTACAGCCCTGTCCCAATTCCAGAAGCTGACAGCAATGACATTTTATTTCAGCAGAAATATCCTAGTCCTCAAACTGCCTACTTTAATGGTGTAGTTTGGTTTAGGTCCTTTGGCTGGTCAGTACCACAAAACCTCTTCAACGGTGAAAAGATTAATTTTAAAATGTGATCTGGAAAGTTAGATCTGGCTGGGATTGTTCAGAGGTTTTCATTGATAGCCCATGGAAAACAAGAGTGTTGGCTTCTGGTCATAATTATTTCCTATTTTTAGTCTGGTACTTGCTAATTTTCAAAACTTGGTGACTTAAAATGTGAATGTTTCAAAGAACAGGAATAAAGAATATGGAACAAAGACAGTTCTTTAATATTTTCTTGAACAAACCCTACCACACCTGGCACAGACCCTAGGTCATGATTTACACCCACAAGAATAATTATGAGCACTTTCATTCTAACCTTAATATATGACCTGCCTGAAGTTAAGTTGAGGTATAAAGTTGCTCTTGCTGTCTTGTTCAAGAAAAGACCATAATTTTGGTCTTACTTTCCTCACTTTGGGGTACAGCAGCTTTTTTTGTCACTTTCAATAGAAAGGAATTCGTTTTTCCAGGCTAGGCAAGAGAAATTTCAGCCCCAAAGTAATTTTATGCAGAACTCAAAATAGGGGTTTATAATGAATGTGCCATTTCAACCATAACTACAAAACTGCTACAGCAATAGTACCATTTAAAAATATATGCAACGATCTAGCTTGGTTTGCATTGTTTTTTCTCACAAATTATTGATGTTCTGACAGCCTGTGATTAGCAAATTGAACCAGAGCCAGGAGTGCATAAGAAAATGGCATCAATAACAAATGAAAATAAATCTTCCCCTGGAATATTTTGTTTATGCAGTGCAGCATCTGAATTTCAGCTTCTGAAAATGCATCTACCTTCCATTTCAGGTGGAGGCAGGATCCTGGAATAATGGAATAAATGCTGCACCAGAGAGCACATTATATCTATAGAATAATATACCTTTAGAATGTAGAAAGTAATAAAAGATTCAACATGATTTTTGAACCTCAGCTGCAGCAAAGGAAAAGGATACTTTGGAAATTCTTTTTGCAGTTTATGATGGGATTCCATTTTATTGCTGGAGCAGGGATTGGGAAGACAAGAAGTTCTGAACTGAAAAAATAAAATCTCAAATAGCAGTGTTTCTGCTGTTGTTCAATGATTTTGCAGCATGAAATGCATCCTTGCATGCCATGATCATATTTCCATGTTTTTTCCCTAAGGATAGAACTAAAAATAGACTTCAGTTCCAGCCTTAAAATAATATTATGACCATGCAATCTTGGTTAATGATGTACTTTTGAAATAAACAAAACCTCTGGAGAGGAAACTCTTTCTTGTCATCTATTTCTGCATTTGCCAGCACAACCGCAGCAGGCCAGTGAATCCAGCCATTACACAGCATACCCACATAGCTCCTAACAATATACACATGCTAGGATAATTGTTCAGATACTCCAGAGTAGGATTACTCTTCACTGCCTTCATTTTGCCTTTACATTACTCCAGAGAAAACAGTTAAGTTTATAGCAACTCAGCCTAGTTTATTTGCTTAACAACCCTTGAAGACGTCTTTATTTGAAGAGCTCAGAAATAAACTGTTCTCCTGGGCAAAACAAGGTTTTGCTTGTAAAAGACCACCATGGGTAACAATACAGTCTTGGTCTGATCAGGTATCTTTTCTTCAGGAGCAGGGGTACTTTTGAAGGCAGAACACAGAAGCAACAGTCCCATAAGCAATAACCACACTGAGCTCCTCCACTGCTGTTTGAAAAGTGTATCCGTAGGATACTCAATGATAAATAAGAACATTACTTCACATTAATTATCCTTCCAGTGCATGAATGAGTGTTTTAAATTTTAAATTTTCTTCTCTTTACTCTTAACCTGGCAAAAATATGCGCTTTGTCTTTTGGGATGTATTAAGGGAAATTCAACTGGTATAGAGGTCCTGTACAAAAACCAAAGGATACAAAACAATTCTTTCCCTAGCAAATCTCCTCAGTATTTACAGATGGAAAAATATTTAATTTTGACCTCTTTACTTCCTGCCAACCACCCTACAAAGCTGAAACCAGTACCTACCTCTGCTATTGTCTGGCTTCATGGTCCTTTCCGCTAAGGTTAGATCCTGCCTCATGCCACCATGCAAGAGATGGGGCAGAGGGCACTGCTAGTGAACTACCCCAGAATGCAGCTAATGAGCTACCCCAGGATGGAGGTAATGAGCTCCTCCAGCATGGATTTAACAAGGCACCTCAGCGTGGACGGTACACAGAAACCCAGAAGCACCTGTAGAACACAGAAGTGAAATATGGCAGCTCTTTAGTGGCTGCCAACTCACTCCCAGTTCATTTGAGTTTGATCACTTTCATTAACACCTCCCCAGAGCCATCCTACATGTATACTGACACATCCCTATTACTTGTATAGGACTTATACTAGTCTTAGCTTGTTTTTTGCAGCCTCTTTTTACACCACACCCCTGTCTAGCATACTAATTTGTTGGGTGATATATTCAAGACTATGTTTCATTTTTAATGGCTTAAATACACACTATTTACCTACCAGTCTGGATCTAAATGTCTACCCCCAGCTTATCTCCTGTGGTAGTCATAACCATGTGTTACCAGTCCACAGGCTAATTCTTCTGGCATGTTACAAGTTTTTATTATATCCTGAAGCTTTAAAACAATCCCTGTAAGAAGCAGGTCCTTCATTTCAGGTGGATGCTGTATGAAGTGCTATTTTCCTTTGTTTTAAGATTCAACTGGGATTCATCTTTTCTAAGCCCAGACTCTGAACTGAAGGATGAAGCTGATGGGTGGGCTCCATTGTTCATCCTCCCTGGCACCACAACACCAGGCGCTGCCAGTGCAGGGCAGGGAGTGTCTCCTGCTGTGGAAGATGCAGTTACTGTGAAGGTATGAATCTCAATTATTTCAGGACCCATACGTTCTCTTTATGCACAACTTGGTAAGTTATTGCACCTGAATCTTTGCATACATTTTTCTCCCCTATTTTTTGTCACAGGGTTTTTATGGATGATATTTTCAGTCTTCACCAGATGGTAGAGACAGAAAATCCCTACTAAGCCACCTAGATCAGTACCAGGTTGTTCTATATAACATGCTTTATTGTACTTTGTTCAGTCAAGTTTTAGTTAACTTAAAAACCACAACTTCCCTCCACTGAAGGCTTGCAGATTGTTCCGTCACCTGCAAGTTTTTGCTCTGGGGAAGGACACAAGCACTATCCAATGAGACTTGGCCTTTACCCTCAGAGTTCTTTTGTCCAGCAGTTCACTGGTGACCAAACTAAGAACCTGCTGCCAATTAAAACTGGAATCTAGACCCTGTGTCTAACAGTATGCATCTCTCGCTACTTATGCATTATTTAATTTTTATTGTCTTTCTATTTTCTCCACTTTCAATTCAGAAACGGTTTGTCTGGGGCAACCTGGGGGAGATTTACCCACCTACAGTATAGACATTTACAACTTATACAGCAAATCCAAATCCACCATCTTCAAACATTTTTAATCAGTGGACATCAATAAGCATCTTAAAATGGCAAGTCTTCTGATGTCTTACGATAAAATGGATGATTCTTTGAATATTCCTATTCTTCCCCAAGGGCTGCCGAGGAGGTCAAGGTTGATTACCTCAGACTTAGACATTTAATTTTTGACACCTAATTCTGTATAGATGAATCTCTTTCTGTTGTAATTGCCTTTTCTCTGTTAGAAACTCGAGAAAGCTTTAACTTGAATTCACCAAACTCCATTCAGCAGAAGAATTTTCGTTGCTGTTAGATGATGGCCTGATTTTCAGGTGCTAAGACTCACAATAGAAGCAAATTTTCAAATCAGTCCATCATTCAACTACCCCAGCACTTCTAAAAGCATAGACCCTCACTTTCCTGCCTAAATGAGATCTTTCTTATTTAAAAAAATCTACCCCCAACCACCTATCTTTAGAGAAAGCACTTGCCTCAGTGACTGTAGAATGCTCCAAGCTGCCATCTGCCCACACTCAACCAGCCTGAAGCTGATTTTGGCAAACAAGGAGCTGTTCAGTTTCCTGACCATCCTGTCTTCCATTCTGCCAACCGTTTTTAAGCATCAGTGCAAATCTGTGCAATAATGTCTGGCTCATGCAAACATTTATCATTCTTGTGGGCATACTAGGATTAAACTTCAGTTTCTCATGTCCAGTCTTTCATAATAGTATAATAATGAAATAATAGAAAAATAACAGTATAATAATTTTAAATGAATTAAATGCATCAAACCAGCTGTTTCAAACCCATTGACTCACTTTTTGTTTCTATGAAACCTGAAAAACGCTTTGTGCTTTACACTACTGCCCTTTTATGGCCTTTCAAAGCAATCCTAAAGATTTTTTCCCTACAATTTTCTATAGACTGTTCTGAGGGGGGCTCTTTGATGGTTTTCTGGAGAAACAGTTCTGAATGCTTTTACTGGAAGACTTTCAGAGACAGATTGTCTGGAGAGGACAACATCCTCCCAAAGCAAGTGAGCAGGACTGTCTGTGTTTCTTTGCTGTGCAGGTGCATGGCTTGTGGAGTCAGGAAGTCTGATATCATCAGCCACAGACAAATGCTCTTTTTTCCCTTTAAATCAATGGAATTGATTCTTTCCTGTGTCTGAATTGTACTTGGCAATAAAAACAACAGAGAGCTGGGCATGGCAGATACTTTTTGAAGCTCACCATATGAGGGGTACTTATTCCCCATGGTTTATCTGCAGCTTGGTGACAGGATATTCTTCACTCACCAGCAACAAGTGACACCTCCAAAACCAAAAGGCTGAGTCCTAAAACGCAGTTCAGTCCCAGAACCCGCATCTCCAAAGTAGAAATGCTGTTGCCGAGATCTGTTTTGAACACAAGCATCTGCCTTTCCCTTTCCACTACATGATTTGAGAACGTACTTCCTCTGCTGTGCTGAGGATCGCCTGGTGCAGATGACAGCCACCACCACCACCACAACCACGGTGATGACGCCGACGGTGACGATGATGATGACAAGGAGGTTACTGTTCTTCTGGGGTGTGACGCTGCCGTGAGGAGGGTGCATCTGCCCGATGGGAGGCTCTGAAAGAAGATGAATAATGAGGGGATGATCAGTGCTGGATTTGCTCTACTCCATCTTTAGTGGTCATCATAAAATAAAACACATAAAGCCTGTCAGGTGGTATGTATTCCTCTGAAAAAGCCAATGGAAGGAGCAGAAAGGTGTCATAAGGAGCTGAAATTAATGTGTCTCTGCATTTCAGTGGTACAGCAAACAGGAAAATATTGAAGCAGTAACGACTGTGCATTTTCTGGATGTTAATAACTTGACATTGGGGGTCAATAGTGTTCAGCTCATTTTTGCTGTTATCAGCTAAAAATGGAAATATAGGGACTGGATTTTTTTCTTTATGGCCTGTATAGTCTTTTTTTGGTATTTACAGGCAAGGACATAACTTGTCAGCCAGTCATAACTTATCAGTCAGTCATGACTTGTCAGCCAGTCTAAATGCCTCGTTCATTTGGCAGTACTATGTTCACCCCCCAGCCAGTCCCATATCACATTGCATTGCTTATTGCTATGCAGACCAGATTCCTGTGCAACACTTGAGCAGGTTACAGGCTCTATCTTAGAAGTGATGAGTTTCTTAGTTTCAATGCAGCAGCAAGACAGTGACTGAAAACAACTTAATTTCCAGTCAAACTGGCCCCTTGCTTTCAACAGTATTTCCCCCATTGCATTGGGAATAACACATTTTATACTTCTAAAATCTTAAAATCCCAGGCTGGTTTTGATTGGAAGGGACCTTAAAGCTCATCCACTTCCAACCCCCTGCCATAGGCAGGGACATCTTCCACTACAGCAGGTTGCTCCAAGCCCCCTCCAACATGGCCTAGAACGCTGCAAGTGATAGGGCAGCCACAGCTTCTCTGGGTAACCTGTTCCAATCCCTTTGGACATTTTGTTAGATAGTGCCTCTAATTATACATCATTGGACTACTGGTTATGGGCAGGTGGACAAATCAGAGAGTAATGTTTTTGCTCTGCCTGCTAAGGCAATCTTGCTGACATCCTGTAAGACTGCAAACTCAGAAACCCCAAAGGATCTTTCTACTTAAGCTTGGGGCAAAACTAAATATTTGGTGCAATGGGATAGAAAGTGTTGACCTTGTCAAAGATTTCCTAAGAAAAGTAACTCAGGAGTTTTCACATGGCATTGAACCCACAACCTCTCATGTATAAATGAAAGAATACTTGTTGGGGATCTCATTTGGCCTTTATTAAAACTGAATAGAAGGAAAAAAAAATGGGGAAATCTTTCAAAAGAACAGTTTTAGTTAGCAATAGATGTAATTTAATTGCAATATTCTGCCTTGATTTTCTGCCCTAATAATCCTTTCTTTACTTCACTAATTATTCTATTTAAATAATTTGCCCTTTTCACATAGCTTTTTTTTTCAGGCACATAATAAGAGAAGCAGCTGTGAGTGCCATCCTTCTGGAATTAAAATGGTTGAGTAGAGGAATCTCAAAGATTTTGGGGTTTTGGTTTCTTTTTCATCTCCATGCTGAGTAAAAGGCATTGAAGGAATATACCCCATAAAATACAGCGACTATCAAGAAAAACAACTCTTTCTACCCTTTATTGCAGGCCCTGGAAGCTCTTTTTACTTCTCAAAAGTCCATTTTTCTATATTTATGATGAACTACTATAAAGAGCAGGAGAAAAACTTAAAACAGTGGTGTGTTGGTTGCAGCAGAGTAGGACAGAAAAGGTAATAACATTTTGCATTCCCTCCTTGTCTTGTCTGAGGAAAATAATCAGAGTTAATCAGCTGTGTGCCTTGTAATTAATTTGTACTTTCAACCCTCACTTGATAATGCATTTGAGGGAATCTTGTCTGTTCCATTCAATAATGTGAGATGACAATGTTTCATTAGGTAACAAAGATGGGGTCAGGAATAAGAAGTTATTGATACATAACTGAATCCCAGCTATCACTGATTATGTTCAGTTAATTTTTGTCAATCCATGGGATATCCTGTCACCTCTTCGTATTTTAGGACAGGATAAATTCAAAAAAAAGGAGATTTTTTTTTTGCAGAAAGCTTAAATCATAAAATCATAGAATAGTTAGGGTTGGAAAGGACCTTAAGATCATCCAGTTCCAACCCCCTGCCATGGGCAGAGGCATCTCACACTAGAATCATAGAATCATAGAACAGTTAGGGTTGGAAAGGACCTTAACATCATCTAGTGCCAACCCCCCTGCCATAAGCAAGGACACCTCACACTAAACCATGCCACCCAAGGCTTCGTCCAACCTGGCCTTGAACACTACCAGGGGTGGAGCACTCGCAACTTCCTTGGGCAACCCATTTCAGTGCCTCACCACCCTAACAGTAAAGAACTTCTGCCTTAGACCTAACCTGCACTTCCCCTGTTCCAGTTTGAAACCATCATCCCTTGTCCTATCACTACAGTCCCCTGATGAAGAGCCCCTCTCCAGCATCCCTGTAGCCCCCTTCAGATACTGGAAGCTGCTCTAAGGTCTCCATGCAGCCTTCTCTTCTCCAGGCTAAACAACCCCAACTTTCTCAGCCTGTCTTCACATGGGAGATGCTTCAGTCCCCTGATCATCCTTGTGGCCTCCTCCAGACTTGTTCCAACAGCTCCATGTCCTTTTTATGTTGAGAACACCAGAGCTGCACCCAGTGCTGCGAGGTCTCATGAGACCAGAGACTGAAATAAAATAATGTAAAATTCATTTTGCCATTCTTTCCAAGACGTTATTTTTTTAGAGGTGTTTCTGCAGCCTGAGATATATCTAAAACTTCTCTTTTGATGGAATTTTCATCCCCGGTGACATACTTTTCGGAGTTCTCGGCCTCAGCTGAAAATCCGATGAGAAATACGGGGATCAACTTTAAGAAAACCAAAACAGAATACACAGTGTTCTGACCCTCTTTTTTGTTAACATTTCTGGTTTGCAGCAGGTGTTTTGCACATGGGTGGAATTTTCCACAGCTGAGATAATTCCCCTCTATAAGACAGTGAATGTGTGACCTGTGGGCATGTTAGGTGGCTTCCAAGCCTTAAGAGACAGAGCAAGAGAGCAATAAAGAGAAGAGAAGCAGAATGTTATCACTAAAACAGCACTTAATTATTAAGCATGGTTGAATGGAGCCTGTATTACCATTCAGACTGCTCCGATCAATGAGGTTGGTGTCCACTGGCCAATAGGAACCATCCCCGTGACGACCTGTTGGCAGAAAGAATGCATCAGATGTGGTGTAGCAGGTAAACCAGCAAAGTCAAGAGCGTTGCTTGGGACAGTGCCTGTCTGACAGTGTTTAAACTATTAAACAGTGCAGGAAAAGTCAGACCATATGTGCTGGGGAAAATCTGTCACCAAAGCAGGCTACGGAAAGCATGCTGAATTCTGGCCCTTTGAGCAGCTGGTCTTCTTCTGTTGATTTTTCCCCTCGTTCAGATGTTCTTGTTAGAGTGACAAACTGAGGTGCAATGGCAGCATCCATCTGAGCCCCTTCCATGGGTAACAGGAATAACTCAGCTGCTTTTGTGGCTGGAACTGCAGCACAGAGACAGTGCTGAACAGAGGATCACAGGCACATTCTCCACCTGCCAGGTGGCTTTCCACTGCTATTGAGCAACCTTTCTGTAATTTATTTTCCAGTGAAATGCACTTGGGGAAATAGAGCTTGGCGACTGCTTGGATTTTACAAAAATGATTGCCTCTTTTCTAACCCCAACATACAAAAGTACCCCACAAGGAATGTAAAAAAGAAGGGATATGATTACTACTCCAAAAATGCTTTGGCTGTTGAAGCAATACTTGCACTTCAAATTAATATAGTAAAATATGAGGTATTCATCTGTTCCCCTGCTTTATTTTGTCTTATTTATTAACTTTGGGATAAATAGCTGTGATGATATGCCCATGTTTCTGCCAAAACCAGAATCTCTACTTCCTCATGTGTGCCAGAAGGAGAAATGCAAAAGCTGGTAAAGTCCTACCAAATTCCTCCTTGTCTCTACTGGCATGGAAGAAAGCAAAGTCCACAATAAAAGTGGTTCGGGGTCAAAGCCACTCTTCTGGCAAAGACCAAGCTTATGCAACAGCATGCTCTTGGTATGGGCATAGTTTACTATAGCCAAGTACAATATGCGGCTGTCTCATTCCTCCAAAGCTAATTACTTTTTCATTTAAGTCAAATGAGCCTTCCCAGGTGACAGAGTCTCAGCTGATAAAGTAGTGCTTCCCTGAGATGGGCAAATGCTGCTGGAGCACATCGGTAACAACTGTCCAAGACCCTCAGACACTATGTTTTGGCTCTGTCATCCCTTAGATCAAATAGTGTAATTTCAGTAGGGTGAGTTTTGTTGGTGAAGAAATTAAGTAAAAATTATGAAATCTTAGTGCAGGGCAGAGAATTAGCAGAGATTATTCCAGATAACTTCTAAATTAAACAGCCACCATCTGCATCAGATATCTTGGCAGACTGAGCAAAAACCCCCTTGTTTTCTCATTTTCCCTCAGTTGTTTGTTGATGCAGTGCACTGTTAAACAACTGCCCTACACCTCTCCAGAGGTACTTGTATTTCTGCAGATTGTGACGAAATCCACGTGCATAACTTTTTCTACCAATTTGGGAAGTATTTTGTGATGAATGGCCCTAAATAAATGAAAGATGATTATCATCAGAAGAGACTCCAATGTAATCATCTTTTCAATCAGCATAACTGCACATCTACAACAACTTGATCCCAAGAAAACAAGGTTGCAAAATGTTTAGCTGTAAAGGCAGACAAAATAGAGCTAAATATAAGGGATGTAGTGAAGATGACACTCTTAAAGCAGTCCTACTCATAGTACTACACTGCAGCATGCAAATACATTGTGGCCCCAAGGTTATATTGTACTTGGGAAACTGGGTAGCTCCATGAGAGTTTGATAAATGTTACTGGTTTTTATATTTAGCCCATCTTAGCAGGAGCCCATCACACTGGACAACTCAGTAAGGATATTGGAGACTTAAAAACCCTAACCCTGAATGCTTAACTCTGAAGTTTAGTACTTTCTGAATTGACATGAAAGCGCTTTTCAAGGCATTATACATGACTTTTTAATTGTAAAAATATTTGTATGAACAACTGCTCATTTCATTCCTGGCTCTAATGTGGTGACTGGAACCTGAGGATGTCATTATTTTGGGATGGTCGTAACATGGAGGTAGCCAGGCAGCAACCAGGGAAAGGTTCAGGCAACACCATCCACCTTGGGGGAATCTTGGGCTAAAAAAGTTTCTGAAATGCTTTGTTATAAAGGCAATGGAGACTTCCAGTTTTATTCATCGAGGGTAACTCTTTCAAAGGCTCAACTTCTTATCAGAGGCAATTTCCCTGATGAGAGACAGGAACAAAAATAACTTCTGAACAAACAGAATTATTTCAACAATGCTTTTGTCAAGGATAGCCAAGACTGGATTTATAGTAATTCAGCTCTGTTCTCCTCTTAAGACATGTAAACATTATTCAATATTTAGATAAACAAGGAGATCTAAGCACTTACAAAATGGGAGATAAATCTCTGCTCCACTGTAAGGTTTTGTATGCTAAAGAGTAGGTAGGGCTTAAACCCATAAGGATTATCCATGCTTTGTTCCAACAGACCTTCATGAATCATTTCTACCTCTAGCTTTCCCTCAGCAACAGTTCTACTTCCCTTTAAAAATCAAATGATGTGCAAGAACATTGCTACTTCGAGGCTATTCCATGGCCTCAGGTTTTGACTATCTTTAAAATAGCCTAACTGAAAAAGGAAGCTAACCTGTGTGCTTCCACTTAAACTTCAACACCTTTACTGCATTTGTCTGTTAGCATTGCACTTGTCTGTTAGCATTACGATTACTATTGCTGTTGCTTTGCAGTTTCTTCCCAAATTCATTGGTGTGTTTGTCTTACAGAAAACAAGTATCAAACTCCCAAACCACTGAGTTTAGATATAAACCCTGAGTGTCAGCCAGAAAGTCCATAAAAGTGGAGCATAACTTGACAGACATCTAGAATTCATTTGTGTCTTTTTAAGTCAGACAATGGACACTCTCTTCAACTTCCAACGGTTTCCCATGGAGCTTTTTTCCTTTGTATTATTCCATCTTTTGGGACAAACCAGAATAAAATTTTGACCTATCAGCTATTTCTTTTAGACCTGCCATTTCTCATAGAATCCCAGACTGATCCAGGTTGGAAGGGACCATAACTCCCTGCCACAGTCAGGGATACCTTCCACTAGAGCAGGCTGTTCCAAGCCCCTGTGTCCAAACTGGCCTTGAACACTGCCAGGGATGGGGCAGTCACAGCTTCTCTGGGCACCCTGTGCCAGCGCCTCAGCACCCTCACAGCAAAGAGCTTCTGCCTAAGAGCTCATCGCAGTCTCCCCTGTTCTGGCAGGTTAAAGCCATTCCCCTTGGCATGTCTCTACAGGCCCTTGTCCCAAGCCCCTCTCCAGGTTGCCTGCACTGGAACTGCTCTAAGGTCTCCCCTTCAGGAGCTCCAGCCCAGCTCTCTCAGCCTGGCTCCAGAGCAGAGCTGCTCCAGCCCTTGAAGCATCTCCCTCATGGTCCTACTCAGGACTCACTTTAACAGGTCTACATCCTTTAACTGAGGTTTAGCAGTCCTGAATCTTGATTTTCCTACTTGTTTAATGAGTTATATTAAAGGTGGTAAGATACTTTCTGAGGCAGCAAAACCTGCAGCCATACGAACATACGTTTCATGTCTCACCTCTTACTTTTCTTTTTAACTTCTGCTTTCCCCCAGCTCTTTCTCTGAAGTGTTTCAGGAACTTGAGGTTTATTTCTAAAAAAAATATCCTTTTCCCACAATGCTATCTCAGGTGTCATTATATGAAATAAACATTTCAACTTGGTCTTGTTAAGGCAAAAGAAAATCAAGTTGTTGGTGACAGCAGAAGTTCTTCATCCTCTCACGTCTCCAGGACTCAGAAACTGGCCAAGAATTCTGCTGTCATTTTGCTGTAAATCCCTTTCCTTTTTCATGCTTTACTTGAGCAGGTTCCTTGTTGTCAGATTTCAGGTATCCCCACACAGCAGGGGTAGATGAGTAGACATTGACGGAATGATCTCTTCTTGCAAAATGCTCACTGCAAGGCAACTACATGAGCTGGAGAGCTGGAGGGGGACTGATGTGTGCTGTTACATCGTCTGGCTCCTCTGAACAAGACATGGCCCTGCACTGTTGCTGTGTTTTGCTTTAAACAGTCAAAATTATAGAGAAAATAAAATGAGCAATATTCTCATATGAGACAGCAGAGCCTGTAAGTGATATTTGCAGCCCCACGGGTGTCCCCAGGGAGGTTCAAGCATGCCAACTAAGTCATTGGAAGGTTTAAGCATGCAAACCAAGTCGTTTGCTCTCACTAACAGCCAACACAAGCTGTCAGGCATACTGTGCCATCAGAAAACCGGCTCTCCTGTTTCCAGGGAAAAGCTGAGCTCCTGCAGTTAGTTATGGCACTGAGCACTTGGAAACCTGCTCCAGGATACAGCAGAAGAGATCAGAAGATAAAAGTTGCCTTGGAGGGCAACTATAGGTCACTGCTGACCTGCAGCTGTACTTGAAAGCTGGTGGCATAAAGAAGCTCAAATGGTAAATGCAGAGTAAGGAGGAGGGCTGAAAAGGGCAATGAAAGGTTCTGCCCAAATCAGACACATGGATCTGAGAAAAAAGGAAACTTTCCCCTACCAACTTCTTCTAATTTGGTATCATAGAATATTTAGGGTTGAAAAGGACCTTAAGATCATTCAGTTCCAACCCCTCTGCCATAGGCAGGGACACCTCACACTAAACCATGCCACCCAAGGCTTTGTCCAGCCTGGCCTTGAACACTGCCAGGGATGGAGCATTCACAGCTTCCTTGGACAACCCATTCCAGTGCCTCACCACCCTCACAGGAAAGAATTTTTTCCTTATATCCAATCTAAACTTCCCCTGTTCAAGTTTGAATCCGTTACCCCTTGTCCTACGACTACAGTCCCTAATGAAGAGTTCCTCCCCAGCATCCTTGTAGGCCCCCTTCAGACACTGAAAGGCTGCTATGAGGTCTCCACGCAGCCTTCTCTTCCCCAGGCTCAACAGCTCCAACTTTCTCAGCCTGTCTTCATACGGGAGCAGCTCCAGCCCCTGATCATCCTCGTGACCTGCTGGTCATGCTCCTTTTGATGCAGCCCAGGATATGGTTGGCTTTCTGGGCTGCAAGCGCACACTGCCAGCTCATGTTCACACACTGCCGGCTCATCATCTTCTGGGAAGGTAGAAATGCAAGTCAGAAGAGAAAAAACACATGCTGAGCAGTTCTGTATCACTCCAGAGGCTGCTCTTCATCCTGAAGATGGACATGACTGCAGCCTGGAATGTGTAGTTCTGTTCAGCCACATCACGTACTTGCACACACACTGGGAGGAGGAGCGGATGGTCACACTGACTTCAGAGAGCACTGAGGTGAGAAATCTACCTCCATGCACATGGTCGCTCACAGCTTCCCTCTTCGGCTGGTGATAGGAGAATGAAACTCAAAGCCATGACTGAACCTGCTTGTCTTGGATGGGAAAAGCTGCTTGTTGAAGAACTGACCCCTCCCAGCTGACTACACTGTCAGACTTTGAGATATGCAACACTAGCGCTCATTGCAGAGTTTCTGCATTTAAGCAAGTCAGAGAACACTGTGACTTCTTCCCATTCATGGTCAGCACCTGCTAACAAAGGAGACACTCGCATTGTCCTGGTGACAGCTGAAGAGCCTGGTGAAGGCAGCGGGGATGTTTGCAAATTTGCTTACAAGCAATCATAAACTGCCAGACTTCTGGGAGAGATGCTGGGGCTTGGGGTAGACAGATACCACATCACCTGTTCACTTTCTAGTCCTCATTTTTGAAGTGCATCTTTAGGCAGTTGGTTCAGCTGTGTCTCAATATAGCAGGGAACAAAATCCATATGCAGAAATAACCATTCTTAAAATTTCAAGCATGTCTACAGAAATTCTTTCAAGGTTTTGAGCCTTAAGAAAGAGTTCTGTCCTGGGTTCAGCAGTTGCAGTCAGTTTTTCTTCTCTTTAGTAGCTGTGTTTTGACTTGGCCCAGGAACAAGGCTGATAAGGCCGATGTTTTTGGTTGTTGTTGGGCAATGTTTGCTCTGACCAAGGACTTTGTGAGCCTCATGCTCTGCCGGGGAGGAGGGGAAGCTGGGAGGAAGGAGGGACAGGACTGTACTGACAGGACTAAACTGACCAAAGAGGTATTCCATACCATAGCACGTCATGCCCAGGATGTAACTGGGTGTGATCTGGAAGTCCTAGTTCTCTCGGGGTGGTTGGAAGAGGTGGTCGGTCAGCACTGGGTTGGTGGGGTGTCGTGAGTTATCGGTCGGTGGTTGATGGGATGCTGTATTCTTTTCCTTTATCGTTATTATTATTGGTGGTAGCAGCAGTGATTTGTGTTATACCTTAGTTACTAAACTGTTCTTATCTCAACCTGTGGGAGTTACATGCTTTTGATTCTCCCCCCATCCCTCTGGAAGCAGGGGAGGGCAAGAAAAGGGGGTTGAGTGAGTGAACGAGCTGCCTGGCTGGGTTTAAACCACGACAAGTTCCTGCACCTGCTTGATAAACACAGCCAGATGACAGAGTTTAAAAGGCATTGTTGTTATTATTATTATTAATTATTCTTATTGTTATTGTTATTATTATTATTTCCCCAAAATGGGTTATTCCAATAAATGGGATACTTCTTGTTTCTTTTCTCTAGCAAAGAGCACTACACACCACTGTGTTATAGTTTAGGAGGCAGATCTTTAAAAAAGATCTGAACTGCTCAGCCTTTCACTGTTGCTATGCTCAGTTTGCAAAACAGTTTCAGAACAGAATGCCTAGAGCCACCTTTAAAAGAAAAAAAGAGGCAAACTTGCTGCTTTCTGCAGTCACATTATGATGTGACTGTCTGGGACTGGTATTAGCCTCTAGCTGTACCAGCAGCTGTTTCACACAGGAAAGCATATGCAGAAAAACAAGGGCAGGAAGGTTGCAAATGGGAAAAGGACAACATGCCTGCAATAATCCAACATGGAAGAGGTTGAACTGCAGAAAGCCAAATACTGCACATGACCAGACTGTGCTTCAAACCCTCTTGTTCTGAAAGCTGGAGCAAGCAGTGTGCTGTTAACTCATGAGATGCAGACCACCAAGGTATATAATAATAAATTACCCAGCATAACTTTGAAACCCTTCCACATGCCTTCATATGGATGTAAAACAATGCAGAACACGATCTTTCTCAGGATTTGGGTAAAAATGTTGTGGATACCAACCTCAGGTGATCTTTTGCTACCCTGGGTATGGTGACTGGTCCTGCCTGAGGTGTGGGGCCTCTCATTGACCTCAACATGGCAGTAAACATTAAGTCTAAACTTGGAAATACTGAGATTGTGGTTTAAAAAGAGTCACGTCCTATAAAAAAAATATTGCACCTGTATTCCATATGTGAAAGTTTTTTCATAGTGATATTTCAGTTTATCTGGACCATTTATATGACCCATTCAACAGGAGGTGTTTTCAGAAAAAAAACTGAACAATTAAAATATATTGGAATTTCTTAAGATAAGAAGAAACTGTGTTTCTTTTTATCAAAATGTGCAGGGGTGTTATAAAACATTTGTAGTCCAAAGGCAGAAATAATTTATTTTTTTTTTTTTTCCTCTTGCAGAGATCTTATTCTTATGTCAACATAAAACTGTTGACAAGTCCTATATTGACAAAATACAGACTAAGGGACTTAATATTGTTTTATCAAATGAAAACTGGACCAAGATAAACCACAACGAATTAATCTCTTCTTTGCCCAGTTTGCCTCTATAAATTTCAGATGAAAATCATAAATAAGAGTTTTTTAGACTCCACAAAGCCTCTGCCACAGCTCTTCTGAAAGCCTTGCCCCACATACATAATGTTTGTGACAAAAATTCTCTCTTGAGCATCTGAAACTGTAGTTTAATTCTTACTTCTACATTATCAGTTTTACTGTCTTTGCATATGCCCTGCTCTACCAATTGCACACTGGCAAAATAAAAATCCGAAAGGAAGCTGACACATTTATGGGATAGGGACCCACTTCAGATTTAAGGGCTCTCTTGGGAAAGTGTTTTGATTCTTTAGATGCTGATGCTTCTTTTTTTGCCTTCCAGATAACAGTCTTTGCACCCTGGAAACATTATTTGCATTTCACCAAAGGATTTCTTATTGTCTATCAGACAGCTGTAGGACCGAAGCATCCATAGGATGGGATGGGCTCAACACTATCCCTCACTCATGGACAAGAATGAAGTAACGGAGGTGGGGTATCTCTTGCCTCCTTCCTCTTGCCTCCTTCCTCTTGACAGTGGTAGCTCCTTCTTGCAGCAGCTGGTCTTGGCTTTCCCAAGGACTTGCAGCAATAGGGAACATGTTTGCCCTGACGTTTGAAGTTCTCCCTAAATTCTCCTCTCCAGCCTACCTCCTTGTTTGCATCTAAGGATGGTAGCAGTTGTACCATCCCTTCCAGAAGAACCCACATCTGGGATATTCAAAGCTCCATCTCTTCATGCTCTGAAATCTCGGGGTCTCTGCCCATGCCCCCTCCAATGATGCATTGCTGCCAAGTAGTTAATTTTGCTTCCTGACCTCAGGAACCATGAGCCAGCATTAGAGACAGATGACCTACCAGAGTTAATTCATGTCACTCAATAAGAATTGCATTTGTGGCAGAAATGGCCCTGAGGCCCTTGTCCAAAGCACAGAGTAATTTAAAAGGCTCCCATTGACTTCAGTAGGCATTGGTTCAGGATGATTAAAGAAGTAGCTTTGATGATTTCTAAGGCAAATGAGCCTTTAGAAACTTGGACTTTGTTTGTCTTAATGCTTATTCATAGAGTAGTTACACTGAGACCTGGCACCATCCACTTATTTTTAACAGAGTTGTCTAGAGATCAAGGAAATGCAGGTGATGACCTCAGACTTCATCATTAGAATTCATCACTGAGGTCAAATGGAAACTGAATTCAGGTATGAACAAGCCCATGTAAGATACAACAAAAGGCTGAGAATTTATTCTCCTTAGATATTACATTCCTAAAGAACAAAACTGCAGTGTATTTCAGCTACCCAGGCAAAAGACAGTGTATATGTACTAGGAGAGACTGTGTTTAACTCCAGCTGTACATACCTGCTGTCTGCTAAAACCACACTAACCTAGTTTCATTTTTGTGTATGTTATTTGACTTAAATCAAACCAAAAACCCCCACCCCACTTAAAGCAATTGCTGCGCCTGTAATGACAGCACAGTTATCACCCTGGGGACATGTTTTAGCCAGACATCATGCTGCAAGTAGTTGCATGAGAATTGTTGAACTCTTTCCTGTTTAAAGTTTATAAGGGGTATCAGTCACTAAACACATTGCAAACACTGTCTGGGCTGTTCAAGAACAATGAATCATTTTGGTGGTGATTTTTCCATAATAAGGGGCACAGCATTCCCAGAACAACACAACTGCACAAACAGAAAACAACTCAGAGCTCTTTTTCCTGTGGTAGTTTGAGGAATATGTATTCACCTACCATATACAGAACAACTGCAGTTAATCTGTCATGCTTATTTATATTTCCCCACTAACTAAACACAAAGTGGGATAGGCTGGTCTTTCTGCAGAGGATTTGATTCTTTAAGTCTTTCTGATGGGCATAAGTTCACCTCTCTGTGGAACATAAAACCACTTTTCCACATTTCTTACTCTTTTTTTTTTCTCCCATAAAGCATCACAAAACTGGAGAGCATCCAACAAATTCTTGATTTTCTACCACTTTACATGAATATGGGCAAGCAGAAATCCGTGAGCAAGCCTGACACTGCTTACACAGATACTTGCTTAATGGGCAGAAGATCGGGAACAAGTATTCATACAATCACAGACTGCTTTGGGTGTGAAGCAACTTTAAAGCTCACCCGGTTCCAACCCCTAGGGACACCTTCCACTAGACCAGCTTGCTCCAAGCCCCTGTGTCCAACCTGGCTTTGAACACTGCCAAGGATGGGGCAGCCACAACTTCTCTGGGCACCCTGTGCCAGCACCTCAGCACCCTCATAGGGAAGAGCTTCTGTCTAAGAGCTCAGCTCAGTGTCCCCTTTGGCAGTATAGTGAAAGGATGGACAATGTCTGTAGGAGTGGTTGTCCTATAATGGCTATAGCAGGTTATGCCTGCTGGAACGCTGGTCCCGGCTTTACCATTGGAAATCACAATCAGTAGAGAAGGCAGATGTTCCACGTTCTGAGATCGTTCAATGAGATCCATTAAATATCACTACAGTATGAACATGCAGCTATGCAGTTATGTTGAAGCAGAGCAGCATATTCAGTGAAGAATTAAAACACACACTCTCTTTTCCATCCAATCTTCCTTGTTTTTCTTTCCTTTTCTTTTTTTTTTTTTTTAATTGAACTTGACGTTTTTCCTGTCCTGCATACCAGGTGATTAAGTGCTGAAGCTTCTCCTAGGTTTACCAACCTGCCTAAAAACATCTTAAATGCAAATTTGATAAAGACATACTGACAATTTACTTTTGGGCTTTTTTTGTAACCTAACAATTTGAGAATCGTTTTTATCTATTCAAACCTGACATTTTCAATTTGAGTCATACCAAGAAAACCAGATGTTTTATTTTATGTTTTATAATACGTATACTTCTATTTCTTTTTAGCAAATCATAAGCTGAAATCAGAGGGTAAATTTCCAGTGTGCTACCTTGCTGTGAAACTATATGTGCTACCCGCTACAAAGTCAAATCCTAGTGACGAAATATGCCATGGGTACCCTCCCATGGCATATTGAAGTAAAGCCAATGAAAGGGTCTAGTGTTGACTTTGATCTTCTAGATAACTCTATCTTGTCTTTCCCCAGGAGTTACTTATTGCAGGTTAGTTCAACTCCCTAAACTGGAGTAAGATGGCACCTGCTGTTGAGCCAGGGATTTCAGGTTTACACCTTGCTTTGCCTTTTAAACTAGTGGAAAATGAGAGTACAAATCCAAATAAACCTTCGAAGCTCAGGGCTGAACTTTTCTAATGTCACTGTGGCTGTTTCCTTGGGCAGATATCACATAAATGTACAGTGCTCTAGCTGTAATTGAAAGAAATAAAAGGAAAAAAATACCCTAGCAACAGACTTTACAAGTATGGAAAGGTAGGTAGGAGCAGAGAAACTGTGAGTAATCAAGCATATATTCATATTTGGAAAAAGTAATGATAATGCCTTGAAAAGTTGACTGGACTTTGCTACTATTAAATAGGAGCTGCTGGTTTGAAAGGAAGGATGATATATCATTTATCACTGTAAGGCTTTTGAACTCTAATCTATAACCCACGAAAGGGTGCAAGAAGAGCCTGGAAATTATGCTGAGCTTAATTATACTTAATGTGAATTATTCAGAAGTGCAGCAGAGACTAAAAATTTATTTCATACAAAGAAGCCTGACGTTTTAATTGGTCCTTCAGAAAAGAGACAAAACAATTTCCTCTCCTGAAAATTTACATCTTCCCCATCAAAGCAGCAGCCTCAGCCAAGCAGAACTTCATTAACAAGATTAATTATCACGCCAGCGTCTGCCTCATCAGGTGTGCAGTACAGGTGAAAAGCGTGGCCCCCTCCCCAGCACGGCCCTGAGGAAAGGCAAAAGATTGAGGGCAACATACCTTGGTCATTAGCCATTTTGTCAGGGTGCTCCACTGCGAGAAAGAGACAATGTCATTAGAGGCTGACAGCTCCTTGCAGGCAAGCCGACACATCACATCAGCTATTAGTGTTAGCAGGCTGGTCTGCCTTCCTGCACTGGGGATGGATGGTGCAGGAGGACAGAACAAGTTTTACCCTTCCATTTTTCGAAGAGATCCTGGAGAACTGAGAGGACAAACACAGGATCATAGAATCACAGAGTCTCTTGAGTTGGAAGGGACCTAAAAGGATCATTGAGTCCAACTCCCTGGTCCTTTCAGGGCTACCTAAAGCTAAACCATATGGCTAAGAGAAACATTCAAATGCTCTGGAAGACTGAACCAAGGTTGCACCATGAGTTATAGCAGACATAGAATCATAGAATAGTTAGGGTTAGAAAGGACCTTAAGATCATCCAGTTCCAACCCCCCTGCCAGAAGCAGGGACACCTCACACTAAACCATGCCACCCAAGGCTGTGTCCAACCTGGCTTTGAACACTGCCAGGGATGGAGCACTCACAACTCCCTTGGGCAACCCATTCCAGTGCCTCACCACCCTAACAGGAAAGAATTTCTTCCTTATATCCAATCTAAATCCACCTGCGTAAGTTATAACCCATCACCCCTTGTTCTATCACTACGGTCTCTAACTAATAGTCCCTCCCCAGCATCCTTATAGGCCCAACGTTCATAGAGTGATAGACTGGTTTGGGTTGGAAAAGCCTTNGAACACTGCCTGGAGCACTCACAACTCCCTTGGGCAACCCATTCCAGTGCCTCACCACCCTAACAGGAAAGAATTTCTTCCTTATATCCAATGTAACTCCACCTGCGTAAGTTATAACCCATCACCCCTTGTTCTATCACTACGGTCTCTAACTAATAGTCCCTCCCCAGCATCCTTATAGGCCCAACGTTCATAGAGTGATAGACTGGTTTGGGTTGGAAAAGCCTTTAAAGCTCATCCAGTTTCAATGCCGCTGCCATGGGCAGGGACATCTTCCACCAGACCAGGCTGCTCCAAGAACCAGTTCAAACTGACTGTTTTCACAAAGTTCTTCCACATGTGAATCCTTTACGATACCATTTCTTAATTCTCTTGTTCTCTCTCTTTTTTTTTTTTTTTGTATAACCTGGGAAGTTTAATAAAGCAAGAAGAAAAAGGGAGACACTGCCTCTTTAAATAATTACAGTCAAACCACCTACAAGCTAAAAGCTTGGTCTGACTTACATTATTATTCTTTCAGCTTTTTACAAAGCGGTTTAAAACTATTTACATGTTTTTGCATAATAACCATAAAAGATAGCGTGAAGTGCACCAGACAAGACTTCAAAATTCAATAGATATATTAAAAGCTTTCCTGCACAGCTACAACTTCTGACTATTTATGATATGGCTGAGGGAATTAAACTTCCCTCTGATTCATAAGTAGCTGCTATCGTAGAGCATTAACTAGTCCTCTGCTTAATAAATTATGCAAGAATCTTAAGTACAGGAAATTGGGGGGAAAAGAAGTGATTTGGTACATGAATCTGGAAGTCAAATAACCACTGCCTGCAGGTGCAGGGCATGCTGCTCCCCTCGCTGTTAAAATCACTGCAAAACCTCCCCTAGACCATGGCATCATGCTAGGAACAAATGGAGGTACTGAAGTAGGAGTAATTTACATTTAAAGATACATCTAGGAGCTCTGTGCCTGTGGCAGAGAGGGAATAGCTCCTTTGATGACCCCCAAAACCTCAAGTGATTTTTTAATCCCTTCTCAGGGATGCTGGGTATATGGAGCATATTGACTCAGACTTTCTGTAAACTTGTGTGCCTGTGATTCCCCACTGAGCCACACCTGGGTTATCACCTTTCCCTTAGGACAAATATATTCATGAAAACATGAAGCCTTGCCTGTGAGTGTGGTTACCTCCATCTGAGCATGGATGTCCCTTAGACGCTGCCCTGGCTTCTTCTCCAAGTGATAGAGGAGGTGAAACCCATGACACCTCTAGTGCCATGAGATGGTACAGCCCTAATGGCTAATACTGGCTTCCAGCAGGTCTTGGGGGATCAAGTTTTGGAGCTGTTATGAACTGGGAAGTGCTGTTGGACTACGATGCCAAGGCAGCATTAGAGGGCACTGCAGTGCTAGAAATGCTGCCCCACACCATCCTTTCCAAAAAAGGGGAGTAAAGTAGCGGGATTGTCATCACCTGCTATATCAGGGCTCTTCTAGAAATGTTGCAGTGGCAACTTTAAATCTGGTGTCCTGTAGAAAGCCAAGGAATACGTTTTTCCTTGTTGATCTTAGCACAATGGGAATATCTGAGAGTACTGTGAAGCTCTTTTCTTCTTCGTCTCTCTCCCTTTCCATGCTTCCCCTTACAACCACATCTGATCCAGTGCTTTGTCCATGCTTGATGTTATGTCTATCAGTGCACTGTAGGCAACTTTTTTAATTTTCTATGTATTGGTGTAATGCTTTGTCAGATTGTGATAACCACTCCCTCATTGTCATTTATTAAAGGAGTCAGTAAACACGCAAGGTCTGTAAATGGCAGCTGAAATTTCAGATAGGCACAGCTGAGCCAAAGAAGCATAAGCATATTAGTAAGGTTAGTTTTAAAATTTGCTTCTTTCTGTAGCAGATGAAAAAGCAAGTTGCTGACAAGTTATTTTAAAGATCAAGGAAATTCTTCTCCCCATCTGCCTGTCACCAGTTCATTCACTCACTCTTTAATTGTCATGTTTCATTGGTCAGTGGCAATAACATTTCAGACTATTTACTTCTGCAAATTAATGAATTTCTGAAAATCATTCCTATATATGCCATAAAATTAATACAACATGGAGACTTGGTCTTTAACATCAGGGCAATCTGGGAAAATACCCTGCGTTGCACAAAATGCACATACTGTTTGGGCACTGTCTGCTTCTCTTCCTTAAACACATATAAATATATACGCATACATAATATTTACTGAAGTCATCTAGACTCAGAAAGCACTAAGAAAAATCCTAGTAAGAATCTCAAATTCTGGTCCAAACTATATAACAATAAAAAAGGTGAGATGTTCGATCACATTTCAGCCTTCTGTTACAGATCCCTAAGAATGTGTGTATCAGATTCTCCATGATTTCAGTGATAAATTTGACCAGCCAGAGCATAAAACCAGCAGCGTCTCAACTGATGAAAACTCTCAGAGATTGATTGAGGGACACAGTGTAACAACAATTTACAGAACCTCAGGATTTTCCCAGTTTTGTCTATATTATCATCAGTGAAACTGAGGTGGAAGAATATAAACTCATTACTCCATGGTAGTGTTATCTACTAGTAAACTTATCTCTTTCTCACAGATCACTACATTTTCATTAGTAAAGGAAAGTCACTACAAATACTCTCATTGCAATTATAACACAAGTAATACTTTGGTTTCCTTGCAGGAGCTGTAAGTGCTATAATGTATGAAACGAGTCAGTGGGTGACTTAGTGGATCTTTGATGCCTGTTTAGCTCCTCATGATTTAAAACTTCCTCTGATCAGGACATAGATTTGCCATCAGAACACACATAACCATATGGCTCATACATACATTCTGTTAATAATCATTATGGGTAGGAAACCAACATTTCTGCATAATTCAGAATGCACTCAAGACTTCAGAAAGTCTTTTCACCTCAAGTGTAGGGATAAATTTGTCAAAAAAACAGTTGAATAGTATTGAACATGACATATTTAGGGTGGATATCATTAAATATTCATGGCAGGGTATTAGACATAGTCCTTGTAGGCTATTACAAGATGTAACAAATGTATAAATTCATCTTTTCAGTATCTGTTGATGCTGTCTGATCCAGAATTCATTTCCCAAATGAGTTTCATGGTACTTTGTGTAAACATTACAAAGCAGGTGATATCAAGTGCATTAATCTTTTGGTTTAGTTAGATATCTGGGTCTCTATATCTTTTCATATCTCATTAGTGTGTGGTTATTATAGCTTGATGCCTTGTCTCATTTTAAGCTCAGTCTAATAGACTTCTGCTTGGCACAAATTGTGAGCATGAAATTAAGTTGGCACCATCTTCTTGATAGAGATGAAGCACCCGCAAAGTGCTATCTCTTCACATTCCTTGGCAGTAGGGAATCAATAATCAGGATCTTACCAATAATTTGTTCAGAGTGAAACATGACTTGGACAAGTAAGTCCTGCAAACCTGGGCAGGTGATGATAAGCTCAGAACAAATCGACACAGTTTTTCTTTCTCTTTTCTGATTCTCTACCTACTGCATTGAAACAGTTGTATGAGGCTTTTCACTCCTATTCAATGGTCAATAGTATGCTTTAGAGACACTGATATCACTGATAGTGAAGGAAAAAGGGCAAGCTCTCTGCCCGTCTGGCTGTGGACACTGGCTCATTCATCAAAAGCCCTTCTTAAAGGCTGAAAAATGGAGTTTCCCCTCTGTCCCTCACAGGCAGGGCGAAAATTTGCTATTCACATGAAAATTCACTGACAGAGAATTCAAATACAAGCTCCCACTAAACAAACAACAAATCCCCTAAAGGGAATGATATAGAGATGTTATGGCACCCTTTTCTCTGCAGTCACTTTGCTTAGCAGAGCTCACGTTAAATTAAGTCACTTACGACTGATTAAAAAGAGGCCTGAGTGTGAGCACTAATTCCAAGCCTCTCCAGCAAGGTGTGAATCTGGATTTCCTTAATTTCCCTCCAGTTATGAATTCTCAGGCCCAGTCTGTGTCTTGTTTCAATTGTCTTCTGCTATGCTGTTATTTTTACAAATAAATCCCAGGGTTTTCTCCAGAGAAGGCACAGCAGTAACATGCTCTCTCACATGCCATGCTTCTTTCCTGGAACAGGTTCGCTGTTTATGTCATTTGCATTTTTCATTAATTACATATCTTTTTAAGAAGTAATTTCATACCTTTGTGCAAATGATTGAGTGACAGTTAAAATAGAAGGAGTAGAGCTGCCTCAAGCACCCTGCTTCCCACTAACAGTAATATTGCTTACATCTTCATAACTAATAATTATTGGGTAGATCACATCAGGGCTTCACACAGACAGTGTGGAAGAGAGCAAAGGAATCTCTCTCTGTGTTGATTTAGAATTGAATCTGACATAAGTGCAGTCCTTTGCTCTCATGAACATGTTGGCACTGGAATACCAGGAAAATAAAGGGTGCCCCTGTTTTGCCTGCTCCTCCTCACTGGTCACTTACAGAGAAGGGTAAAGTACTAATCAGTCTGTTGCTAATAAAATCTACTGAAAAATATCCAGAAGAACTTCCCCCATGCAAAGGCAAGCTGCATCTCAGCTTGCTGAGATTTCTAATCATGATTTTGCGTGCCTGCTCTGTTGATGGGAGTGAGTCATTACAGGTTCCTACAGTCACCAGAGGATCCAAAATGAAGAGGGACCTCCCTAGAGAAATTCAGTCAAATCCAATTAGTTTTGTTATTGCTGGTGGAAAGTTAGGTGGTGTCAGAGTGCTTTCTCCCAGCTGAATGAATTTAGAAATATAGTTACCACCTCATTATGTGGTTTACTTTTGTCAAGTACTGTACCTAGCATTTTGCTTTTATCTTTCAGCAACAGTTTCAAGTAGCAGGATCACTTCTGGCTGAAGTGGAATTAATTGCAAAGCTCCCACAGAAGCATAAGAAAATTCTGTGTGTCATTATTATCCCAATGACACAGATCCAAACCTTTCAGCGTGCGGAAGAATGTAGGATCAGAGAGAGGCCCCACTCCCTTGGCGTTGCGAGCTTGGATCCTGAAGTAGTACACGGTGTCCAGGTTGAGATCCATGATCTGGTGGGTGAGCCGGTCACCGCTGATGGACTCCATAATCCAGTCATCAATGGGAGCATTCTTGTCCAAAGNCTTGGATCCTAGTACACGGTGTCCAGGTTGAGATCCATGATCTGGTGGGTGAGCCGGTCACCGCTGATGGACTCCATAATCCAGTCATCAATGGGAGCATTCTTGTCCAAAGTGTAGAAGAGGATGTAAGCTGAAGAAACACAACCTCTCAGTTAGCACTTTACCAAATTTTAATGTGCTTCTTTTACAGAATGCAGATAAAATTCAGATTTCTTAAAAATCCGGCTTTTCTATTTAGAAGCAGGGATGTCAGGCTTTCAGTCTATTTTGCTTTGAGCAAAGTTACAAAACCACACATTTGCTTATTTTTAGAATGAAGCCACAGTTACAGTATTCACTGTAAGAAATATTTTGCTTTGAGCAAAGTTATAAAAACACACATATGTTTATTTTTAGAACAAAATCACAGTTACAGTATTTACTGTAAGAAATACAGATTTGGCAAACATAAAAATAGGTAGCACTCATTAACAGGCTGTTACAAGCTCATTTCCCAAATTCAGGTGAAATTTGAGATATCATTCAGTCTGATAGCTTCCATAAACCATACAATAAAAGTCTTCAGTGTTTCCACCCTGAAATAAAATTATATGGCATTAATGACACACATTAAATGACAGGGTGCTTATGGGAAGCTATGCAATATTTTTTGTTTTTAGCTACAGGGGGAAGTATTTTGGGGAAAAAATGGAGAATTAAAATTTTTGGTATCTCAGCGTTTTGGTAACTCGAAGTAGTACAATAACTACTTTCCACTGAATAAAACTTAAAAATTTTAGAACTTAGAGACCACAAGCAGAAGCATTAGGATATTATTACAGTTTATAGGAATTACTTTGCATGCAAATGGACTTCTGGGAAGAAGAAAAAAGCCTGCAATATTTGCCATCAAAACCCTTGTTCAAGTGCTGAGAGGTCTAGAACACCCTGCAACTAGTTTGCAACCCTGCTTCATATGCCTAAGAAACATTTGACCACACACTCAGCAAAAAATTCCATGAGAGACATTCTGCAACCTAGTGCTAGAAGAAACAAGTTTGTGCATGGATGCCAGGGGATCCAGTCTGGTCTCAGGTCTGACTGCTGCTGCTGACGGAAAAGCTCTACAGAAGTTGCTACCACAAAGTAATTTCATGCCTTGGAAGTCAGAAAAGCTTTTATTTTATTTTGTCTTTTACCCACTGGGAATCAGGACTATTAGCACTTATTTGGGTGTGCTGTCCATCAGAATGGTCATGTCTTCTCTCTAATGGCTCAATTAGGTTAGTGTAAACTGGAGCATTTCATCAAAACATCCTCCTTTTGGACATGGTCAGGGATTGTAAAGTCCTGATCATAATGTAGAGCAAAATTATACACGGTTATGCAAGCCTGGCCAAGGAATCGTTGTTGTTGGGTGATGTCCACATGTCAATATATCCTCATTTTTGCTGGTAACATAAAGTGGGCTACTTTCCTGGTGTAACTCACATCAGCTCATTTGATGCCAGTAAGGTCCTGCTGAGTTACAGCTGTTAAAAGCTTATCCAGGGCACTTCACTGCTAATGGCTCACACGGGACATCGTTCTGAAGTGTTCCTCCTCTTACATTTATATTCCTCAATGCTTCAGCAGTGTGTTACTGGAATTATGAGCAGTAACAGTGACATTTTCATTCTCCCACACAAAAACATGCTGTAGAACAGGTCCAACCCAACTGTTTGTAGTAATGTGACCATAATGTGCACCTTATTGAAGGTGGGCAATAATTCTCCTAATAATTACATGGTTCTCAGATGTCTGTTAACAGCCCAAAATAATCAGTTACAAGCAAAATCTCAGATAGAACTCTACTGTATTTTTCAAACTAAATTAACAGTGAAGGTTTGTAATGAATTTCTTAATTAGACACTAAGGTTACATGAAGTGTTTTGGAAAATAAAATCTGTCATTGTGAAGCATCCGTTCAGTTCAGTTCTTGTCAGTCAATATTAGGGTTTTTCCTGATCATCATTGCCTTAAATAGTTACTGTAAAATTAAATATCTACCAATAAATTCTCCCATGATGTGCTGCACTGAGCAACCTATTATTACATGTATTATGCATTGCACTCTTGCCAAACAAAATACTAATTTTTAGTCATTTCTAATTATCATTGAGCAGCATGAACCACAAAAACCTTCTCTTCAGGTGCTCCATTTTTTAACTTACGTTACTGCTCTTAGCATTTAAAAAAAATAGGTTTACATCACAAGTTCTAGATCTTACAGTATCCCTAACATTGCCAATATCATCAGATCAAATAGCACCCAAAAAAAAAAAAAAAAGAGTTAGTG
>NDXB01009100.1:1335-18643 GCA_002631895.1 Agapornis roseicollis
GTGAGTTATCTGTTGTGGTTGATGGGATGCTGTATTCTTTTCCTTTATCATCAACAGTGGTAGCAGCAGTGATTTGTGTTATACCTTAGTTACTAAACTGTTCTTATCTCAACCTGTGGAAGTTGCATTCTTTTGATTCTCCCCCCCTCTCTCTGGAAGCAGGGGAGGGCAAGAAAGGGGGGTTGAGTGAGTGAACGAGCTGCGTGGTTGGTTGGGTTTAAACCACGACAAGGGGTAATTTCAAAAGACGATTTTCAGCAAACCAAAATGCACTCCCTTAAACCATGAAATTAGAATGCAAACACAAGGAGAAACCTCCTCAAAATAAAAGCTTTACAGAAGCAGCAACTTTATCCTCAGGGCTGCCAGTAAAACTTCAGTTGCAATTTATACTAGGTGTGGCCTTCAGTATTAACCAGCTTCTGTGGATGAGCCACAAGATTGACATTTCTACAAGAGGACAATGATGAGGAACAAAAGGGGAATGAAGCAGGTTAACGCCACAAAACAAAACAAAACAACAAAAAACCCAGAAAGCAGAAATTGCCTAAATACAGATTAAGGTATGTTTCCCCACTCAGTCCTAGCATAGGACTCAGCTTAAATGCCAAGCTCATTTCCCCACCACTGCTGAGATGTCAGCTGTCCTTGCTGCTTAACGAACCAAAAGCAAGGGGTATAGAATTGGTTAAACAAGACATGTTAGGCAACAAAAGGAAAATTAAATGTCAGAAAAAGACTTAAAGCTGCTGCCAGAGGACCTAAAGACATGTGAGACCACAAAGTTCTGATAATAACTGTGAAGATCAGTATGTTCAGCATGACACACATGCCCCAGTGTATTACTTCCCAGACCATTGGCACAGCTGCCTCACACAGCCCAGCTGCTGTGCAGCACTCAAACCACCCACAGGGGCTTCCTGAGCTTCAATGGGCTATGCTCAGTCACAGCAAGGATGGTGGGGAATTTGCAGGGAAACCAACAAGAAGCAGTAACAGGCTGAGAAGATGAAGTGTAAGCCAGCCTATGCCTGCTGAGACAGACCAAGACCTCAAAATTAGAGCAAAAAGACTGAGTTGTGACTACATAGCAACATGGCTCAGGGAAGATGGAATTAACAAGCTGAGCCAAAAGGGTTAGGCTATCTTCAACTTAATGAAGGCCTGTGATTCACTTGTACACCTGAAACTGAAGCAGGGAATGCCTTCAATAAGGGAGAGTTCACAACAGGACTCCATGGTTAAACTTTGTTTAGAATTCTTTTTCAAACCAGACTGTCTACATGGTTGTAACTGACACTGCTCAAAAGGCACAACACGCTGCAGTTCCAGCTGCAGAGCAGGCAGAGAAACAGACATTGCAGGCCAGAGAGAGGAAAAAAGCTTTACAAATAAAATTAAGATTTTTTTTTTTTTTTTTTACTTTGGCCCTGGCNACATGGTTGTAACTGACACTGCTCAAAAGGCACAACACGCTGCAGTTCCAGCTGCAGAGCAGGCAGAGAAACAGACATTGCAGGCCAGAGAGAGGAAAAAAGCTTTACAAATAAAATTAAGATTTTTTTTTTTTTTTTACCTTGGCCATGGCACACAGTCACACAAACAGTGGGATCTACACAACAGATTGGTTTTCCACTACTCACCCTACTTTGCACTAGCTCGGGTGTTTTTGTGACTCTGGGCTGAACTGCTTCTCTGTTAAGTCAGCAGAAAATTAAGCCAACAAAAAGGGCAATAGGTTTCTGTCGGGATGTCATGCAAAAACAGTTGAGCAGAGTCTGAGAAAGGAGACAGGCTTAGCTGCTCTGTCAATGCAGGCTCAGCCTGATAAACTAATGCATCCACTGTAGCTTTACTGGCACTTTAAAGCTCCAAATACTATAGCCAAATGAGGCTATCACGTTATAAATATTTATTTCAGCAAACCCACCATCTTCTGTGGCATTATCTCACCTTCTCTGCGTCACACACGTAACTGTTTGCCCAGGCACTGTCTGTGACGGGAAGGAAAGGGATGTTTTTGTTGTTGCGGTTGTTTTCTATCAGGACCAACTCTCCAGTTCACTTCATCATGTGGCTCCATGAACAGGTGTGCTGGACTGGAAACAGCAGCTGGAGGAAAGAGGCTGCTTAAACAGGGACAAACTCAGGCCATGCTATTCTACTTAGTTCTGTTCTAGAACAACTATAGATTAAGTAAAATATTAAGGAATAAATATATAAAATACATAAAACAATAAATATGTATATGTATTATGGATATCATCATCCCATCTCACAGTGAGTGAGCTAGCATTAAGATACATTGAGATATTTATTCTACTGTACAGGAAATCAATTTAAATGCTGGCTCTCTCACAGTTTTCTCACATTTCTGCTTTGTATTTACCTACACGAGGCCAAGAGCCTATCTCATGAATTGTGCTCCCTAAAAGCCTCTTGTCAGTTCTGCCAATTACCTTACACATTACCAGCACCTCCTGGACTCTTTCAAGAGCTTATACAACAAACCTATATGGTAAAACATGAACTCCAATCTATTGCACAAGAAAGTAAATGAATGTCAGATGCAATGGGGGCAACGGATGAACCACACAAGAACACTGGCAAATGAGAAATGTGAAGCAGTGAAAACGTTTACTTTGAGCAAGAGTAATTAAACTTGCTCAGCTACTTACAGAACTGCAGCAGAGCTGCCTTGCACTCCTACTGTTTGAATTAACTACAGGATCAGCTTTCCCCCCTGTGTTTCAATGGCTGTATGGGGTTCAGGCACACACCACATGGAGCAAAATGCAGTGAAGTTTCTTCCTAACTGCTTTGCTGGGTAGCTTCACAAGGCACTGGGCTGTCTCCATGTATGGGCAGCTTGTCAGTGTGGACTGGTACACACTTTGTAGCTATCATTTTAGACTTCAGTTATGTAGGGTAGCATAGGACACTATTTAGTAATACCAAGTGCTACGTGTAGTCTCTGCCTATGTGCTCTGACTAGTTACCAAAACCAATGTACCTTAAACCACAAAGCTTATGGTAACTAAAAGCATTAGAACAACCATTTACATTTGTGACTACCTAAAAAGTTTATTTAAGTAGGCCACTCTAGGAACTGCGGCTTTTAATAATCTAACAAGGATCTAAAAATCATACTGAAGTTCTTTGCTCATGAGAGCAAAGGCAGGCTCATTTTGAAGCCAGTTTCATGGGGATTTGTGGTCTGTAGAACAGAATTTGAAAAAGAGCCTTTGTCTGGCAACACACAAAGGTTTTCTTCTATTGCAGCTACACTGCTTTGTCTCCCAACAGAGAGACTGGGGCCAAAGACGAACAAAGCAAAAAAGAGTGTTAAAGACAAACAGGTGGATAAGACCAAAAAGCATGAAATGCAAGGATATGCTCTCAGTGCCTGAGGGAAGCACTGAATAGAAGGGAATCCAAACACAAGTTGATACTTTTTAGTATCCAAAACCTGGATCAAGACCCAAGACTGCTGCCAAAATACTTCCATTTAGACAATACAAAACAGACTTCCCACTTGAAAAGATTGCTTACTGGAGAAACAAAGTCAGTTCACTCAGCCTATGAAAAATGTTTCCTCTTCATTCCACAAAGCCTTATAACAACAAGCATGGCATAATGAAATACCAATTCTATTATCATTGAGTAAAAGAAGTCAGAATGCAAACTGTCCTTACTTTGAATGGATGTTTGATCATTTGAGGGAAATGAACACACCCCTTAGCTGTACAACAGTAATACTGAAGAAAACAACCATTTTCCTTGACATGATCATGCATTTTAAAAAGGGAACACGAACACGTAACACATGCCCAGGCTACCCTGAAAACCCCACGTTTCACCACCTTAACTGCAATGCTGTATTTTCTTACACAGGTCAGCACTTCCCTAGCTGCTACTGCCTAAAGCAAGAGGAGAATACAGTGTTTCCCAAGAATTCTCTTGCTATCAAAATATTACATGCTAATACCTAACAGTCTTTGCAAACTATATTGAATCAGAAGGACAGAAGTTAGGCAAAACTGACTCTAGGAATTAATGGCGTTAATAATGTTGTAACAAAGATTTAAAAATCATTGTGCACACTTTGCTGTTCCATTTAAAAACATTAAATGAAACTTTCCCCCCAGAAAAACCCCAAAGGATGGAAAACGTTTCTTCTAGGCACAGAATGCTCGGGGAGTTCAGAAACTTGGTTCTATAAAGATGAGTAAGAGAAAATAAGGAAAAAGAAAAATCAATAAATACTCTTTAAAAAGAAGCTCTCAAGATAATGGAATTCAGGTAAATAGATTTTCTACTTGTTCAACCTTTTTTTTTTTTATACAAAGAATAGCAAAGGAACATACTTCTTCAGTTATTTTTTTTCCCCAAAGTCAGTATGATCTACAACAGGTTTCAATCCTTTATTTTTATTAGTATTAATTTTTGTTATTTTTAAAGATTTCTGTAAGAAGATATTCCTTTATCTTCTTGTTCACTAGTCAACTACTCTGTATAAGAAACCTCATTTTCTACCTGTAAGTATTTAAGTTGTTTTGTAACATAACAAAAAGTACACACATTTTGTAACAATGCAAAACACTTCTCCCATCCTTTCTATAATTACCAGTGACTTGCAACAGAAACAGTACTTTCAGGTAATTTGTTTCTCTATGTTATTTACAGCAATATATTGATAAAACATAAGCGTATACATATGTTTTTCTCTCATAGTTTAAGGGCGCTAGCATGAGAAACCTCATGTTTCGTGTTACTGCACCTCTTCAAGAGCACTGTTCCACAGGAACTCAAAGTTCAACTTCAGGATTAATGTAAGCCAACCTGGGTGTTCAGGGGACAGATGAGTCCCCTATAGCAGTGCAAAGGCATTACTACCACAAAGCAGAATGCCTCTTTCATTTTATTAATTCTGAAATTTAAACATGCACAACAATTTTTATAGAAAGCAGTTCACTATTCAGCCACAAGTTTATTTTGCCTGTAACTATAACAGTAAGTTCTACATGTCTAGCGTTGTTTGTGCAGGACAAATTTGTAATATAAAAAGAGCCAGCCCACTCACATGCTTTCATGGGAACAGGACGGCCTCACAGTGAGGTTTTACAATGCAGCTGGACCAACCTAATGGCTCACTGCCACCAGAATAAGGCAGTCTTACTCTTTCTTCTACCACCTTCCTTCAGCTGTTCTGCTGCGCTGGCTCAGGAACATCTGACCCATGATTTGGCTGAGCTTGCTGAACTGGCAGAAAAATAATTCAGCAGGAAAAGGGAGTGGTTTTTCAGTTTATCAAGAGAGGTCAGATGAATACTAATACAAAGAATTACAGAACACCTCTTTCAAGGCAGTCCAGACATTCAACTGGTTCAGTCATCTTGTGGAATCTCAAACATGGTAACGGGAACACTTGAGACAAAGGGCAGGTTAACAGAAGAAGTGGTTTGTTTTTTCGCACATTCACTTTAAGATTATTACCAATCTTAGCATAAAACAAAGGAGCATTCTTCCCTTTCATTGCTATTTTATCTGTTCATTTCCATCACTGTTTGCCAACTCACCAACACACCATAATATTATAAACAAAATAATCACTCACCTACAAATCCTTTCTCTCCAACTAATTTAAGGGCAATTTTATCTGCCAGAACAGAAGAATTTCCATGTGCAATGTTAGCAAAAGGTCCAGCGTGAACAAATACTGGTGTTCCCTGAATGATAAAAAATACATATTATTAATTTAACAAATATGTGTTGTGGTTTAACCCCAGCTGCTCGCTCACTCCCCTCTAGTGGCATGGGGGAGAGAAACAGAAGAGTAGAAGGCAGAAAACTCATGGGTTGTAGTAAAGACAGTTTCATAGGTAAAGCAAAAGCTGCACACACAAGCAAAGCAAAACAATCAATTCATTCACCATTTCCCATTGTCAGGCAGGTGTTCAGCCATACCCTGGGCAGCAGGGCTCCATCATGTGTAATGGTTACTTCAGAAGACAAACACTACCACTCCAAACATCATCTCCCCCACTCCCCTTCCTTCTTCTTCCCTCAGCTTTATATGCTGAGCATGACACCATGTGGTGTGGGACACCCCTTTGGTCAGCTGGGGTCAACTGTCCTGACTGCGTCCCCTCCAGCTTTTTACTGCTCCCATTTTCCTCATTGACTGTAATTGCCATTCCTATGCAGGCAAAGTAGCCAGCAAAAGCAAAGAGGGACCAGAGTCAATGGTTAAGGAGCTGGAGACAGAGATGCCAAGGAACATGGCTGGGGTGCAGTGGAGATACTGACATACAATGGAAAAAGCAGTCACCACTGCTACAGAGTGCCTGGGAACCCAAGTGCAGAACCAAACTCCCCTAAGTAGACATTATACAAATATATAAGGAAAACAGACTCTGCAGCATGGACCAATCTAAACCAGCAAAAGAATAGGAGTAAGTAAATCAACTAGGTATAGGGAAATTTGTCAGACAGCAAGCAACTCTCAGCTTCCTTATATTTTTTTTTTTTTGGCAGGCATCCCAAGGGAATAAAAAATGATAAAATTAGCATCTACAGAAAAGGATTAGGATTAGGCAAAATAATATAACTGCTACCTTTTTTTGAAGTCAGAATACACAGACAGAAGGATGCAATTTCAGCTCCCTTACTATAAAACTCTTTAGCAAACAAATCCCATTGTTGTGTTAATACTTTCAAAAATGCCCAGCTAGTTAAAGTAAGGGTAAGAAGACAGCTATAGATTATCATCATCAATGTTCTTCACACGTTCTGTATTAGGAGATACTCCCAAGCTACAGGGCAATCTTCCTCAATTTTGCCCAGAAACACCAATTAAGGAGGACTGTGTTCCATGGATCAGCTGTAGATCACATCCAACTACCCCATAAACCACAACATGGAAACTATTAACCACAGAGGCTGTTTGTGTGTGTGTGTGTGTGTGTTCAATCTAGTGCTTAAGAAAACAACTTGCACAGATAAAAAAATGCCCATATTTTCCATAAAACACCAGAAAAAATTGGTTACAGTCATGAAATACTTGTAAGTATAGAAAACAGATTTTCCTGTTTCAGTAATGGTGAATACAAATCACATGCAAAACACCAACAAGAAACATCTTGTTACTTCATTTAGGAGTAATTGCATGTAATTAATTGTTTTGTGCAGACAAATAACTTTTTAGTTTCTGGCACATTAAACTTCAAGTTTGTTTTAATAAATTGGGTGTTGTTTGTTCAGTTTTTTATGTTTGGTTTGTTTGGGTTTTTTTTAATTAAGAGTGGAAAAGGGAGAATATGCATACATATGGGTGTGGGATATTCTCCAAAACCTACGTAACTAAGCTACAACTCAAGACAACTTTGCATCATATATATTAGAGAAGAAACAGAAGCAGAAAAAGTAAACAAACCAGAAATCATGCTCTGTAACAAAAGGACTGATGTACACAGTTATCATCATAACACATTGACTTCCTCATGAAGTTTAACCATGACAACTGCAAGGTCCTACACCTTGGTTGGAGCAATCCCAGGCACAGCTACAGGTTGGGCAGAGAAGAGATTCAGAGCAGCCCTGCAGAGAAGGACTTGGGGGTGGTGGTCGATGAGAAAATGAACATGAGCCAACCTCAGCGTGCGCTCGCAGTCCAGAAAGCCAACCGTATCCTGGGCTGCATCAAAAGGAGCATGACCAGCAGGTCGAAGGAGGTGATCCTGCCCCTCTACTCTGCTCTCATGAGACCTCACCTGGAGTATTGTGTGCAGTTCTGGTGTCCTCAACATAAAAAGGACATGGAGCTGTTGGAACAAGTCCATAGGAGGGCCATGAGGATGATCAGGGGACTGGAGCACATCTTGTATGAAGACAAGCTGGGAAAGATGGGGCTGTTTGGCCTGGGGAAGAGAAGGCTGTGTGGAGACCTCATAGCAGCCTTCCAGTATCTGAAAGGGGCCTGTAGGAATGCTGGGGAGGGACTCTTCGTTAGGGACTGTAGTGATAGGACAAGGGGTAACGGGCTCAAACTTTAACAGGGGAGGTTTAGATTGGATATAAGGAAGAAATTCTTTCCTGTGAGGGTGGTGAGATGCTGGAATGGGTTGCCCAGGGAGGTTGTGAGTGCTCCATCTCTGGCAGTGTTTAAGGTCAGGTTGGACAGAGCCTTGTGTGGCATGGTTTAGTGTAGGGTGTCCCTGCTTATGACAGGGGTGTTGGAACTATATGATCTTAAAGCCCTTTCCAACCCTAACTATTCTATGATTCTATGATTCCACAGTGCTTACTTAGGGTTCACTTTTTTCCTGTTTTCTATCTGCTAACAGCCACACAATGCAATATCAACTGGGATTTTGCATAGCTATGTAAAAATTTAACTTGACCTGTGGACACTTTCAGAGCTTCTTCTAATATCTGGGCTTCAACCTAATGGGAGGTTCTGTGCAAAATAAAAGATTACCCCTATTAACCTAGCTTGTAACTTACACAAAATAAAAAGTTTCACTTCTACTTTAATCCAGTATTTTAATCCAGCTGCTGTTTTCAGCTACCAGGTTCAAATCCGTATTTGATTATTTGGATATATTCTGATTTGTGTCTTATTACTCACCAAGTTTAATTTTACTTTTCTAAGTCCTTAATTTCTTGTGGCAAACTTTTACAAGGCTGCTCTTATTAGAGACCAGCACACATATGAGCAGATGCAATGCATGGAAGCACAACCACAGCTGGTGAGAAGGCAGCTCAGCCCATACTGTGACAACTATGCAGACAGGGGACCAGAAGGGTCTCCCAAAATGTTCCTGGTGCAATTGTGCTTCCAAGAGTTCATCCACACAAAAGGGATAGAAAGGAAATTTTGATTGCGGGATCCAACATTCACAATATTGGTAGGCAAGAGGCCCCTGCCACTAACTTGAAATCCAAACAAACTACTAAACCACTGGCATGGACAGATGCTCCCCTGGAGTTCTGAAATCAACCAAAAGAAAAAGAGTCATCTGAATATTGTTAGGGTTGGTTTTTTTTGAAGGGCAATCCTGAAGTAAATACAGTCTAGGTACTGAAGGGTATGAACTCCAGTAGAACCTCAGGAGCCTCAATCACACCTTGGAAAAGGGACAACAATGTTTTCTTGGGCCAGCTTCAGTGGCTCTCTGTCAGCCCATCCATCCCACTCTGCAGAGTACCACTTATTTTCGGTACACTCTTAATAAACTATATGGAGAAACAAACAGTGGTGCAGGGATGCATTCTGTCGACTGTTTTCAGTACAGAAAATGTTATTATCTAAATTTTAGTAAAAGAAAATAAAACCAGAATGTCACTAAATATCTGAAGTTATCTGGCTGCAAGAAGGGTGTTCATAATACTTATTACCAACCTGCCCTCATCTTTACTGTGTGGCACTTCAAATGTAACACGAGCACACTGTCCCAGAGCAGCCAGCTTGCAACTACAAAGAGCTGTCCCATAGAGCAGCTCCTCTGTTATGCGTGGTATAAATAAATGCTAACCGTTAAGGGATCAGTTCACAAGGGAACAAATCTGTCATGACAAACACAGATAAACACCATGAAATCATTATGTACATTCCAAAGTCATCTCAATTTTACAGCATTGGATGCAAGTTCTACTGAAGCCTGCAGTTACTGAAGGTGGAGCACACCATGTTTCCCATTTTGAGATTTGTGTCACTCCTGCATATAAAGTACTGTCAATCACTTTACGCCTCGAGGCATTTCTGGTGACAGAGTAGCAGATTTGTGATGGAAATCAACCCACCAAGAAACCTCTTTGAAAAACAGCAAATTAAAACACACACATCAATTCATGTATGAAGAAAAGCACTGTCACAACTTGCCAGTTCCATGCAGGACTGGCATTTGGTCATTTCTGATTTATGACCTTGTGAACCACTTCTACAGTGCACACAGATGCCCGCATAAAGCTGGTGTAGGTCAGTGTTCTCCCCTTTCACAAGCCCTTAGAAGCAAGTCCTCAGATCTCCACAGCTTAACACAATTCCCAGGCTCTTGGCCTGATCAGAGAGAACAGCAGCTATCTCTGCAATGGTTATCTCAGCTATCTCAGCTGCTGCTACTCACAGACACTATCACTTACAAATTATGCCAAATTAACTGTCAGTATCAGCTGGAAGTAATCCAAAAGATCTCCTGCTCCACCTCCTCTGGCAGTCTTTTTGCCCCTTCTCAATTCCAAAGTGATCCAGAAGACCTGCTTTGGTGAATAGTTTCATCCCTAGTTGCAGGATGGCTCCAGGGCACAGTCTGAGCTGCTTCTGTTCTCTATAATCATATTATTCTGGTCTTCCATCACCTGTGTGCAGTGTGATCCATTCTAATGTCACTGTTGTCAAGTCATGGAGATGTTGCTCTATGCTTGTACGGAGAACTTGTTCTCACTGCAAGGATTAGGATTAAGTTGCACAATTATTACTGGTAGCCTCTTTGGAAACTTACAAGAACCTTCCTCTTGTGGATGACACTTATTAGGATTATTTCAAGTGCATTTTAGGTTTCAGATCTCATTTCTGGTTTGTGAGATGAAAGGCACTGATCAGAAATATGTCATTCCCTACAGCAGACGAGACATTATTACATCTATCACATCAGTGTACAGTAAGATGACTTTGCCTTAAAATCTATCATGCTGGAGGGCTCTAAACTCACAGGTGGATCACTATGCTGCATTCAAATGTTCAGGGCAAAATAGCTTCCTTGTTCCTCTTTTGAAAAAAATTTAAGCTATTAAAATTAGCACCTCTTAAAGATATTTACATGAATAATAAATAACAATGAAATGCATTTATTCACAAAATGGGACATGACACAAGCTTGAGGCTCCTGAACAGCAACAGCAGCATGGGCAGTAACGGAGTAGGCCATAGCATCTCCACACAAGAACAATGACACAGTCCAACAGACATGTATCAGCCAAAGCAAAGCACAATCTTGGGAAACATTTAGATAAACTGGAGTTTTCTGTTCTTGGGTAGGTGACAGCCTGCAAACCAACAGGTACTCAGAGGGTGACAAAAGTCTGTCTTTGAGTCTCAAATGGCAGGAGCAGAGCATGACGCAGTCTTCTCAGCTGCTTTAGTTTGCTTTTTTTAAAAATAACTTTGTGAGAATTTTTTGGAAAAATATGCTTGGGTTCTGCGGTCAGGCTCCTTCTAGCAAGCAGTAGTGTTGGATGAGACTCGGCAGATATTTCAGCCACAGCATAGATTAGACTAGAAAATACCACATAAAAGCTGGGAATTCAATCACACAGAAATGTGAATATAAAGAAATGCAGTGCAAAAAAAAAAAGAAAAAAAAAAGCATGCAAGTCCCAGACCAAATGCTTGTTGATTAAACGAAACTCTTCTGGCAGTTACAATTGTCTTTTAGAACACTACAACAAACCCACACTTTTTCTAACAGATGTAGAAAGTGCAAATAGAGCGACCCAGACTAAACACTAAGAATCAAAGCTACCTTGTCACTGATGCTTACTGTACACAATGTTATCCAAGTGGTGATTTAACACAGTTAAAGCTGTGACATTCTTGATGCTATGTGACCTCCAGTTTCTGCTGGTATTAGATGGTATATTAAGTTCTGACACACACATACAGTCTTCTTACTGCCACAGGAAAGAACAGATATTCTTTGCAGGAGAAAATAATTAAGATGGCTATAGGAAAATAATACAGACAAGTTCTATTTTTCTAATATTCCCCGAGAGTAGAAAGTTGTTCCCATCCAAACATAAAAGTAAAAAGGTAGTTGCGGCTTTGACATGATGTAGAAAACTTTTACCAACCCAGGATTGCACTGATGTATTTCTACATTATTCAACTTTTCACCATATCAGGAATTGTTGTGAAATATTCCAGCTATATAATATTGATGGTCAAACTTTCAATAATATAGATTATTTTTCTCCAAATGCATTTATTTTCAAAACAGCTTCATCATTTCCCCATTTTGCTTCCTCCCTCTCCCCGTGAACAGTGCTCATCACTCAAATTACTGTTGGAAAGGCAGTACTAGACTGCCCAGACACAGCATTAGGTTGTACTAGTCCTGCATTCTCTGAGCTGCTGGAAGAAAGCTCAGTAGAGTATGTATAAGACATTCCTCTCACAGGTCAGCAAAGCTTCNTCCAAAAAAGCCCCTTGAAAACAACCATGCAAACCTATGCTCTTTCTCCATTATTTTCTATCAGATCATCATTATGTTTTAAATTGCTTTCCTCACACTAAAATCACTTCACCTATGAAATCAAACTCCTCTAAATACACTAATTAAAATGCCTGGTCTTTCACATGACATCTGGCCCAAGAAGAGTAACTCCCGGTCACTAGGAATGTTATTCTGCAGGGTGGACTTTCTGAGCAAAAGACACTTAACTATTAATTAGTGAATAAGCTCTAAAAGAAAGGAAAAGACAAAATGGAATTACTACAATCGAGAACGAGTGTCAGAGCCTGCAAAAGAAATTATAACAAAGTGGTCTTCAACAACACAAATTAAAAACTAGAAGTTAATAAAATGAGATCATCATATTAAAGATGGAACTAAAAAAACAAAGTACACAAAAGCTGAATGGACTACTCCTAACAAAGACTGAACCAGGAATTTAAAAAGTCTGGAAGGAATACCCAACAAACCCAAACATAAATCTTTTATCAGCATTTTAAATAAGTGCCTTTTCTCTTGGTGCCACGTACCTGAAAGTTTTAAAACCTGTGTTTAAGTAATGTAAGAGGAATGGGGGGAAATCTGAGTGACCATCGGCTTAATGGTTTCTAAACAGACTTTTAAGAAAAGAGTAACTAAAAGAAAAAAGAAAAAAAGAAAAAAGAAAAAGAGAGGTAAGAAATACAACCTCTGCCTACAGAAGGCAGGCCATGCCAGATAAAAACTTTCTTTGGTAATGAAAATGTGACAACATCTCATCAATATAGCCTTCAGGGAAAAAACCTGCTTCAGCAATACATACAAATAAATTAGCAAGGCTAGAAGAAAATTATCATCACATGATTAAGAGAGAGGAGAATAGGCAGCCATGATAGGAGAACTGTGGGGCAGGAGAGAGATCCAGCCTCTGACGGCTTCCATTCACTATTTGCTAAACGGCCTGAGGAAAACTGTTGGAGTTCATTAGTGATGCCAAAAGTTTGAAAGCATCGCCACTGTGGAGAGGAACTAGGATATCACACAGGAAAAAGTGGAACTTCATATTTGCAAACCTCAGAGAAGAGTTTGGGAGTCTAGCAGTATTAATGCAGTCACAAAATCAGAGATGTATGGAAAATGAGGGGAAAAAAAGGTGATTGATCTAAGGATAAAGGCAAGAGTAATCTTTCACAGCTCTGCACATGCACTTATGCTGAAGAAAGTGAACATGGTAACAGATGTAGAAACTAATAAAACCGATAAGGCTTTGTTACAGGAATACAAGCCTAGCACAAAGTATAAAAGATCTGAAAAGCTCTGCTTGTTTAGTTAGACATGCAGTATAAAAATTATCAACTAAGACAGAGAAGACTAAGCTGGAACACAGTATTACAGAACGAAAGTAAACAAGTCCAAATTGGCCATGGAAACCCAGCTAGCTCATCAGAAGTAGCAGCAAGAGTTAAAGATCCTAGCTGCTTTCAAACTGGAGCTCAGTCAGTTTATGAAGGATCATCTGATGTGCTTGTCAGATAAAGCAGAGAGCTTGGCTAAATGGCTTATGATTTATAATCAGATGTTCTTCTACGCCTGTAAATTGCCCCTCATCATTCTGGATATCAACAACAGATTTGGGAACATACATTTACAAATACATTTTGTAGCAAGGAAACGCCAAGTCAATTTCTAACCCTTGCATTTTTCTTTAAAGGGAAGAAGGTAAAATCTCAATACAACACAGTCCCTAATTTGGGAGCTTTTATGTTCAAAATAGCATCAACTCTCCTTATTGGGTAAAACAACGCTTTTTAATGTAATATTAGTTAGACATAATTCAGTAGTTCATTAGCAATATCAACTTCCAGTTTTAACTTTGCATTATTTACAAGCTCTTGAATTAATTCAACTCTGAGACAGTGACATATGATACCAAGATCAATGCTAGAATGCTTCCCAACACACAAGAACATCCAGGACAGCTCTATTTTACCCAATCTTCCTCCTGAAAAGCTTTATTTTGCAACATATACTGAAGATCAGAACTGTCAGAAGAAAAAGCTACATAACGTCTGCAGTGAAAATATGGAGTCACTCAGAACTTTCTCAAGGACACGGAATATATTCAGATGTAGGAAAAGTTTTGAGTCCCATTTGGCATAATAATTTATAAATTATTTAAAGCCTGTTTTAAGCATTTCTGCAATACAAAGTAATTTAAATCATTGTTACCTGACTTTCAATGACAGTAATCCACAAGCAAAGGAAGCATGCAGGTTGAAGGAGGTGATCCTGCCCCTCTACTCTGCTCTCATGAGACCTCACCTGGAGTATTGTGTGCAGTTCTGGTGTCCTCAACATAAAAAGGACATGGAGCTGTTGGAACAAGTCCAGAGGAGGGCCACGAGGATGATCAGGGGACTGGAGCACCTCTTGTATGAAGACAGGCTGGGAAAGATGGGGCTGCTCAGCCTGGAGAAGGCTGCGTGGAGACCTCATAGCAGCCTTCCAGTATCTGAAGGGGGCCTGCAGGGATGCTGGGGAGGGACTCTTCATTAGGGACTTCATTAGTGACAGGACAACGGATAACGGGTTCAAACTTTAACAGGAGAAGTTTAGATTGGGTATAAAGAAGAAATTCTTTCCTGTTAGGGTGGTGAGGCACTGGAATGGGTTGCCCAGGGAAATTGTGAGTGCTCCATCCCTGGCAGTGTTCAAGGCAAGGTTGGACAGAGCCTTGTGTGGCATGGTTTAGTGTGGGGTGTCCCTGCTTATGGCAGTGGTGATGGAACTAGATGATCTTAAGGTCCTTTCCAACCCTAACTATTCTATGATTCTATGATTTGCACTGAGGAAGCTTTACTCTAAGTTGGGAAAAAGCAAACCCAAATGTGAATCACTATGGACAGAATGACCATAAGCAATGAGCAAGTCCCAAAACTAAACACAATTCACTGTTTCAAAACACNCCCTAACTATTCTATGATTCTATGATTTGCACTCATTATTTGTGACAAGGCAATAAGTTCAGCTTTCAGGAACTTTGAGTTTCTGTCAGTGAAGGAAAATTTCTTGCACTACATTTCTTGTCTCTGAAAAGTTTCCAGCTTACTGGTAAGAAAATTTGCTAACATTTTAAAAACAAAGTGGAACAGGAGAAATTTTTTTTGTTTCCATTTTACACATGTGAAAGAAATGGAATTACTTTTACTTCAGCAAATATGAAGACAGTAATTAAAAGGGCACCTGAGGTGTGAAGGGCATCATCATTCACAAGTGAATGGCAAAGATTCACAGATCTTCTAGCAGTAATGGTACCTTATTTTCAATATGTGGTATGCTGCATCTTGCACTATTAGACCATGATTTTAAAGTCTTGCAACAATACTAACACAGTACCATCTTTCTTCCCCCCATCCCACTGCCACAGTTGCACTAAGCACAGTGGCTTGAACAGCTGCACTATGAATGGGACCACAGAAAATATTGTTAAAACCTTGAACACCCCTTATCTAGTTTGTAGCACATGTTTCAGAGTAGGCCAGGAACACTGACATAGATAATGCTGTCAATCACCTTGTACCATGAAACCTTAACCTTGCTTTAACTCCCTAAGCAAGAATAAAACACAAAAAATATCGGAACATAATCACATTACCTTTTGTTTCTTATGTGAATACAGAGTGAAGAAGTCAGGGATGAAATAACACAAGCTAGAAAGACAATGGACAGAATCTTACGAACTAAAGCTTTTTGGAGGGGTTAACACTTGGAACCCCTGTCTGGTGGCACCGAGCAACAACAACAAAACTAAAATTAAATCCTCAAAGTCAACATTGATTGTAGCAATGTTGTATGCGCTACTGGTGCCAAAAGAATTTTAGCCAAAGTATTTGGGCTATATTTCCTTTTTAGGAAAAAGACTACTACTAAGAAAATAACGTCTTATGACAGAAAAAAATAAATCTGCTTAAGATTATTCATATAGTACATTAAGCACATACAACTCTCATAATGTGGTTTATAACCCTGTTATACAGTGTCTGCTCTGAGAGTATGTAAAATAGACACCTTTCAAAATACAACTTTGTGCATACTGAACAGATAGAGCAGGTAACACTATTAGTTTATTCTAACAAGAGCACGAGCACAATAAAAAGTGTCAACTACTTAGCTTATAAAAATTTACTGCTCTATTTAGGTTTATACCATTAAAAATGTCCAACAAATTCTTTCCAATTGCACCAAGTCCACCAACTAAAGAAACAGAAAGTAAATCTTTCTTAAGAAAGTCACCAACAGCTTGCAATAGGCCTCTTCTTGTCACCTAATACAATAACAGGAAAGACAAAGTCACACTCGACTTTGCCTAGCACACTATGCTCTCAGCCTTGAATGGGGCATAACTTATTAGGAGGAGAAAAGAAAGCAATAGCCAAACTTATAGTCCAAGCCTGAAAAACAAACTTCAAAATTACTTTGTATTAGGATTCCAAACACATATTCATGCTTTTATTGTCTCCAGTTTACCATAATCCCTCTCCTTAGCTGAAACACCTTCAAGGGATTAAAGTGATGGATGGGGCAATCTGTTAAGTCGTTTATTGCAATAATTTCTGACACACTTGACACATACAACTCAGGAAAACTTATTCCTCTTCCTCTTTCACCTTTTAAGCCTTCAAAACACCTCTTGGGCAGGCTGTATTCACCGACGACAAACTTGGTAATTTACCCTTTCTATTCACCTTAACAGAGTATTAAGAAATATTCTGACTGATACAGGGAAAGAACTTGGAGTATTACAAGGCAAGTATTTTGTTGCATTAAGCCAACAAAGGAATAGGAATGAATGCTGTCAGAAAAACAAATACAACAATTCTTTATTCGCTTAGGGTAATTACTCTAACCTAGACATCCAGAAACCTGGTTAATATACTTGTTTGCAAACACTGTCATGATGCTTATGAAACAATGAACATCTTCCTCAAAATAATGGTGGGAAGCTATGGAGGAAAGAAAGAAAGATGAGGTGCAGGGGTGTCCTGGGTTCAGCAGTTGCAGTCAGTTTTCCTTCTCTTTAGTAGCTGGTGTTTTGACTT
>NDXB01009101.1:0-7500 GCA_002631895.1 Agapornis roseicollis
ACTCCACTGGTCACAGACCTCCAGCTGGATTCTGCCCCATTGACCACAGCTCTCTGCCTTCTTTCTTTCAACCAGTTCTCCATCCACCTCACTACCTGATCATCAAGCCCACACTCCCTTAGCTTATCTATGGGGATGCTGTGGGAGACAGTATCAAATGCTTACTGAAATCAAGAAAAACCACATCCACTGCTCTCCTATCATCCAACCACCTAGTTACCTCCTCATAGAAGGCTATAAGGTTGGTCAAACATGACTTCCCCTTGGTAAAACCATGTTGGCTGCTGTTCATGACCCCCTCATCCTTGATATGTCTAGAGATGGTGTCAAGAATAAGTTGTTCCATCACCTTTCCAGGGATGGAGGTAAGGCTGACCAGTCTATAGTTAACCAAGTCCTCCTTCTTGCTCTNCCCCTCATCCATGTCTAGAGATGGTGTCAAGAATAAGTTGTTCCATCACCTTTCCAGGGATGGAGGTAAGGCTGACCAGTCTATAGTTAACCAAGTCCTCCTTCTTGCTCTTCTTATAGACTGGCATGACATTTGCCATCCTCCAATCCTCAGGCACCTCTCCTGATTTACAGTTATAGAATACCCATTTCTAATATGCTTACAAATATTAGCATCTTATCAGGCAAATCTGTAAATATGTCACCTGTTAATCACATTTAACATCTCTAGAAACTGAGTTTATCTTCATTCAAAGCACGATTCAATAAATAGAAATCAAGATTTTTTTTTCCTTTAGAAGATGTTCTGTCGTTCCTAAAAGCTACAGGACATGGGGAGCTCACCGCATCGCTGGAGAAACTATTGTGGCTATAACTCAGTGGTTATTAATTATTCTCATGATCTCGTGATCTTTGCCTGGCAGTTCTCCCATGCATGTCTTTCATATCCCTTCAGCATAAACAGAAAGAAATCTGAACTCTGTCATTTTACTCCGAATATTTTTCTCTTTCTGTTTACCTGAAGTAGCCCTGTTGCCTTCTGAGAGTATGTGCACTAAAAGGGTTTACACATACAGCATCCGCTGAAAGTACAGCTCATCCAAGCAAAATGCACTGTCCTGTTACTTCCTAATCCAACTCCTCAAATGCATTAAACCATACTGTAAAAAGGACTCCTTTGCTTGCATCACTGCATCTTCTGCTGGGTTTTGCTGATGCATGCTTTTGTAGACCAGCATTTTATTTTTCTTACAATTTCAACTTTATCAGCCTTGTACAGCCACAGTTGCAGTGGAAATGTAATGGAAGCATGTGGTTCCTTCATTCAACAGCTGCTCCCTCATTTTGATGGAGGTTTACAAGTATTTCCTGTAACAGGAGCATAATGGAGGTGCACACCATGGGGTTTATGTTGGGAACCCAAGCAAATTTTCAGAGGCTTTGATGCTGTGGGATGCATTCAGAGCTGAGCATGGCATTTCAGCTTGGATCTGTCTGGGGTGATGCATTTTACTTGCATCATGTCTGTCCTAGTGTTGCCTGTGTATATGGCTGACACTGTGCCACTCTAAAGATTCAGAATCCAAAGGAGTTTTCAAGTCTTGAACTGATCAGTTCCAGTTCGTTGGTTGTAATTCCTATGTTGTTTATAACAACTACAAACTAAAGCTCCAAATGAGGGGTTATTTTTTCTCATATAAGCTAATCAAGCAAACTGTTGTCTTTTATTACATTACAAATACACGTCATTTATTTTCCTGGTAGATTCTTATACAGAAAAGCTGAGATCTTTGACTGTTTGTAAAAGTTAATTACTGGCCTGAGTAAATGCTTACTTTTTCTGATAACTTGACATCGAGGCATAGAGGGGATCCTGTTCCCTTTTGTCAGCGCTCCAAATGTTTCCTCAGCTCAATATGTGGCATTCACACCTGAATGAAATTTCATCTCTCGCTCTGTTCCGTTTGTTTGGACTCTCTGTTTTCTGCCAGTCTGTAGCACTGCTGCACTTGCTCCCAGTTCCCTAGGTTGCTTTTATTGAAGTGACCTTTTCTATCTGCGTAGGGTGCTATTTGTCATTCGGCTCCTCTTCAGTCCCTGCCTCACCCCACCAAGGTATTGCCTTACATGTCACTCCTTTACAATAGTTCCTTTCAGTTTAATGCATTTGTGTTGGATATCATAGGGTTGTAACAGTGTGATTTTCAGTAATTGAGCTTTTCCTCTCCTTTTATTCAGGTCAGGTCTAATGATTTGTGAAATAAATAAATAAATGCTTACATAGAAGCAGAAACATAACAGTATCTTCATGATTGTAGTGATAGCTGGTACTTATCTGGATCTGAAAAAATAAACCCTAGCAAATCAAAAGGAAACGGTTGTCATCAAAATGATAACTTAGTGGGGAAGTTGTATTATTTTGAGCAGACTCCTTGTCCTTGGTGATCTGTTAATTTAGGAGCAATAACTAGAACTCTCTGGAAAATAAGAATGACCTTTTATAAATGATAAAAAGCAATGTGTAAGTTTAGAAGCCTGTATATACCAAAACCTTAAAAGCCAGGGACTCTTACTGTCCTGCTAGATCTTTCAAAATCTGCCAAAGGGGCACTGGGTTACTGTCAGCTGCAATGCCCTTGAAATTCCATTTGTAATAACAGAAAAGTTCAGTAACATCTCAGGACTCCCAATGGAAAAGATTTATGACCTTGCTGTTTTGAAAGATCCTTCTTGGTGTTGACTCTCCAAACCTGGGGGCCGGTTGTTAGTATATAGTAAAATGGAAAGCCCCACCTGCAAATTCACATGATTTGGGGAAATCTCAGAAATCCAGACTTTAATACTGCACACTGAATTAGTTGAATCTGTAGCATATAAGCCATGGTAAGGATTTTGGGGTTTACAAATCACTTTTTCTACTGGAGTCGGTAGGAATTTTGCACACCAGACACCAGGCTGGCTACTTAGCTATGTAACGAAGCGTGAAATGTTCTGCCTAACAAAGCAGTGTTTGAGCATCTTTGTTAGTATTTGTTCTCACAAGCAGGTGGGTAAGTGTTTCACTTGACACAGATCTGTCAATTGCAGGGCCTAGCAAACATGAAAAGGTGTAAAATCTTTGTAAGTTTGTGAGCTCCAAGTTTCTGAAGCACAATTTATGAAGACAAAAGAAGGGAGTTTGTGGAGTTAGAGCTCAAGTGGTAAATGATAGCTTTGAATTATTCTGTCAAGCACTGAGAATGGGGATTGGGACTGGGATAGTTTGAGAGTACATATAAATCCTTAGTGACCCTTCAAGTACAGGTTTCATCAACCCCTGGCACCTTTGTTTCAAGTGTAGCTGAAAAGTTGCCATGAAAGCAAAAGGGAGTAACATGGAGTCAAACCCCCCAAGAAAAGGGAGGTGGTAAGGCTTGTGTGGAATGAAAGAAGAAATCTGGACTTTTTCCATTTGCAGACTTCATTAGATTACTTTCTTCTAAAGCAATCTATGGCTTGGTGGAGGCTTTTCCCATTCTAAGGTTCAAACTTTTTGCTTAACTACCTTTTGTCTTTCAATGTGAGCAAAAAAAAAAAAGACACAAATCTTTAAAATGAAATGTGGAAATATTTGCTTAAAAATCTTCCAACTGAAATAGTTCAGCATTTCGGAAATGAAATAATTATTGTTTCTGCATTTTCCAAATCTCTTCCCCTTTCTCCTCTATCTTTTTCAGATAAAGTGTAGCATAATTTAATTAGATATTCATGAATAGTTTATCTCTTTGTGGTCTGAAGCAGGCACTAGGCAGAAACCAGGTAAAGAATAGCTATTTATTCTAAAATCAATTAACTTAGTAGACATGGTACAGCTGGTCAATTATACTTGTGAGAGCCCTGTGCAGCTGAAGAGGTCCTGGAGAAAACCAGACTGCCTGAAGGTAAGGAGGAATTTCCAAGTCTGAGCTTCTGATTTGAGACTGACTTCAAAGCATGATGAGATTATGGATACTGATGTGTGTGAAGAGGCTGAGAATTGGTAATGCAGAAAGGCTGGTGAGGGACTGTACTTATAAAACTAATCTGAGGAAAAGTCTCAAGAGGCTGACTAGAAACCACAATCTCAGGAGTGTTCTGTCAGCAGCTAAAGCCCGGTCCATCTGCACAGGTAGCACAGCCACTTCTGCCAAATCATTTACAGAAACACACTGCATGATACAGATCACTAGAAGCTGTAATCAGAAGTACATATATGGCCACCAAATTTAATTCTTCTCTTGTTTTCCAACCACAGAGCAGTTCTTCTGAATTTTTCTTTTCTTTTTTTTATTGTTGACAGTTGGAGATTCTCCATTCTTGATGCCACATTCTAAATTCTCCAGTTCCTCTGAGGCCATGCTAGAAACATGCATTAGAAAGTCTTGCTTTGTTTCTTTTTTTTTTTTGGAGCAGTTTCCTTTAATATCTTGTCATAAAGCAACTGGTACAGTTTACAGCTCTTTATCATGGAAGCTTTATTCTGGGGAGCTGCAGTCATTGCTCATTGAGACCTAGAACCCCAACAGAGTTGTGGACTCTTCTGGGTCATACAGAAGTTACACTGTTCAGTCAAGTTTTGTTCAAATGATAGCAGCTTCTTAATGCTGAAATTCCTCTGAGGAAATTGGTACTGGTGGATCCTGCTCGATAAGCAGCCTTTGCACTCAGTTCTTTCTTCATAGGATAGTAATGGTCAGCTTGTAGAATAGTATTTTCTTTATATGATAGTCAGATTCAATTTAAACTTCCAAATTGCCAAGGGGTTTGCAGGCCCAAATTCAGTTTCTGGGTAGCTGGTCTGACATCCATTCCTCTAGGTGGATGGGCTTTGTTTAGGTTTTGAGGGTGAGGGGAGGATGCATGCGGTTTGGGGTTATGTTGTGGGTTTTATTCATTTGCTTAAATATATATACATGAAATACTTTATTGTCTTTCTGGGAATATTAATTTGGAGCTGGTTTTTAATAACCAATTCATTAGGTTCATTTGATTAACAAAAAAGTACATTGTCGCTGGTTCTTTTCAGGGATTAATGCTCTATCATGCTGAATTACATTAAAAGGATCTACAGAACTATTACCATTAGGTTTCACTCTATGCAAAAACTCTGCAGTTTAATTATTCCTAATTCCCAGAAAGTGCTCTCAGGTGGTTTTATGAGAAAGCATCTAAAAAGTTTGAGAAGACTGTAGAGAAAATGTAGCATTCCAATTTGTTTTAGGCATAGTGTTATTAAAGAACAGAAAAATAAAACGGAAATAAAGAGAAAAGAAGAGCGAGCATTTTCCATTGTACAGTTTTTCTAAACCCCATGTTTCCCAACACCAGAACCTCTCTGTATCTCTCCTGTTAGTCTTCCATCCAAGCAACTCTTAGACCAGGAAACAGAAGGCAAGTGCCATAGATGGGAAGCAATTAGTACTTCCAAAGCAACACAACCACGAGAGTGGGATTCTTGGCTTTCCAGGCCACCAAGTACTTACAGAAATTGCCAAGTTCTGAAAGTACAGGTGTATTTTCATAAGAGTTGATGCTTTCTCCACCTTCAGGTTGCACTTTGAAACCTATTGAAGACATGAGCCATTATTAATTTAATAGTATAATAACAATATGTGAACACTGGTATGTATTCCCATGAGTAAAATCACAGCAATGGAGAATGTTTAGAACAGGCATACAGCAAACTGCTTAAACGCAGAACAACCTGTGACACAAATCTGACTGCTTTAACAGGCTTCATAAAACTAAACCCAACGGGTTTTCTTACTGCTCCCCTAGCTGCTTTGTATTAATCTGTATTATTAGATGATAGTTAAAGGCTCTCCAATGATTCCTTATTTGTACCCTATTCATCAAAATTCAGATAATGAAACTGTTCTCCTGCTCTTATTTGTTCTTAAATGTTGTTTGAGCCACTAACTCAATGCCTAATGCTACTTTTAGCACTTTTTCCTGTGGTGACCTCCATTTCACAACTACAGAATGTAAACCAGCAAAAGATAGTGCTCTATGGCAGAATTTTCACTGCTAAGCAACTTGAAATAAGGATATTAAATCCACTTCTACTTTACAAGTGATCCATATCTGAATATGGATAGCTTCTATGTTGTCTGGATGTAAACCTTAGGACTTTTGCAGAAATATTTATGCCACAGTTCTTTAGCTGAAAGTGTTAAAATCTTACTTGGAGGATTTAAGAAAGAGTAGATAATCAAACTTAAAATAGAAGTGATTTATTGGCTGGTCTACTGTAAACGTTATATATTTAGTCAAGAGATAGAGACAGTAGTGTGAAGAAGTTTCTGAATTTAGAATCCAACTCCAGGTTCCTGCAATTCCATTTCTCTCGGTTGAATCCTTTTCATGAGACGTTTGAGATTCAATATTGATAAAAATTAAATCACCAGGAAAAAAAAACTTAATTTCACAAAGATGAGGCAAGTGAAAGAAATATACTGCTGTTGTCTTTAATGATAATATAGTTAAGTTGCTTTTTCTGAGTACTAGAAGAGCTCCAAAAATACCATTGCTACTCGCCTTATGAGTATTTAAGTATCAGTGGCTCAGAGCAACACATAGCTCTGCTGTGTCACTGTAGAAAATTGTTGTGCCTCACATAGGTGTTACTGGGCTAACCAATTCATCAGGAATTTGTGTAGAATTCAAACTGCCTAGTGAAGATCTCAGGAAATAAAATTGCTTTTCCACTTGCGAACACAACACACATCTGATTAAAACAAGGGCAAAAAAAAGGAAAAAGAACATTGTGTAATGCAGCAAATGAAAATAGCAGTGGATTTCCAATTGGACTTGGAATATCCAAGTTTCTTTCATGAGAGTCATGGAATTTCACATGTGAAAATTACTCACATGTTTTGGAAGGGCATGTCTGCGCTCCAACATTACATTGCGCAGCCTGTCACACAATGAAGTGTACGTGTTGTATCCCCTGGAGATCTTAATGGAATATTGTGACAGCTGTCAGTAAAGCAAATATTGCTGTCCAATGGAAAGAATGATAATTGTGAAGAACAGGGTAATCAATACCTTGTGGTTACATGTTTCCCTGCTTCAGAAAACTGATCCAATAGACATGCTACATGTGGAGGGGATGAGCTAGCAATTAAATAGGTACACAGAAGTACTGTCTTTATTCCATAAATCTCCAAAAGCTTCCAGCCCTTCCTTTTTAAGGTTATCATTACCTTAAGACTTTGACCAGTAATGTCACAGAAAAGTTTGAAAGAGTTGGACAGAATTATTCCATCGAAAAAATGTGTAACCATCCTGTAGAATGGTTATTGTGCTAAAATGTTTCTCACTGTTGAATTTGCCATTTAAGAATATGTGTGAAGATGAGTTGATGCTCAAATATGATCCCATGTGGCCATGAGCTTAGAAAAAAAAGCTATTTATTTTGAATATTTACTGCTTGTTTTTCATGAGGAAAATAACTCAGTCCGTGATTTTAAACCACTAGCCACTATTTGTAATGCCTTGGTTAAACTATTTCAAGGTTATTGTAATATT
>NDXB01009101.1:10000-37262 GCA_002631895.1 Agapornis roseicollis
AAGAAACAGCTAAGAGATCTTCCTCTTGGTTTGAGGTCATATTTTGCAGGTAGAAACTAACATTTTCCTGGTTTTACTGTACTTCAAAATTCCTGAAATGTGTTTTGGCATAGGCTAGACCCAAACATAAATATACAGAGGAATAGCATTGTTTAAGTATCATTACAGGGCACAGTCTTGAAAAGCACTTATATTGCTTGGTCTTAAATTACCATTAATCACTGAGGCTACTTTTTATCATCCCTGCTTGCTGTAATTGCAGATGTGCAACATTTATTTTGGAAGGAATTGCTGTTGTGCATTAGATAAGATTTTGGATTAGCTAACGCCACTCATTTTCCCCTGGAATCATCTCTGGTAAAGAAGGGCATCTTATGCTAACTTTTGGAAGTGTGATTTCTGAAAACGTCATGTTTTCAGTTTAACTCCTGTGATTTTTAATCTATCCAGTGTCTGTTAACAGCAAAAGCTCTAACGTTGCTGCTAGGACAATTTAAGATCTTATGGAAACTTGTAAGGTTCTTGGTTTTCTCCCTCAAAAGTAATTCTAATTTAATTCAAGCCCAGGACTGAGCTTATATCTAAGGAGGTAATGCTTAAATCTGAGAAAGGATGTTAAGGTATGGAAATTCAAATTATATTTACAGTGTGCATTATGGAAGTCAACCATTTGAAAGCAAGTAGGAAGAATAGGAACCTGTTCTTTCTTTCAGAAGTTGAACTGATCCATTTATTCAGCCTAACCCCACTTTCAGTGAACTTCTATTCTGCAAAAGTGAGGTGGTTTTCTTAAGTTCTGTTAAACTGTGGACATGGGAATCCCTTTATATAATCTTTCATGAGTTCTTCACTTATGCTTTGAAGTGTGACAGTAATTTGAACCCCGTGCAGATGTTGCTGAACAGCCGTTTGGTATATATATTACATAGGTTATCAGATCTTACAAGAACACTTCCAGTGAGGAAACAGCACTTCAGAGCCATTGAACTGGGGGGGGGAGCAGGATCCAAGCAAGTTGTGGGAGTGTGTGATGTAACACTCCAGCCCCATGACCAGCACACAGACAATCAAGTTAGATGGTATTAGGAATCATATTGTGTTCTCATATCCATTACACTTACATAAAGAGAACAGATTACAGACTCTTTAGTATTTTGCTTAAAGAAACTCAGCCACCCTAAGTTTTAACACTTAAGTTTTAATGCTTACATTATCTGAAATGAAGAATGTGAGCTGCAATGTGTAGGGCTGGAATACCTTTATTTCTTCATTTAGTAGGATCTATCCCCGGTTCATTTTATTAACATGACCCTTACGCTATTTCCCTCAGCATGCAGAAATACAAACCCGATTCAAAGGGCAGTTTGCACAGTTCCTGCTCTGCCCCTGCTCCTACCTGACCTGGAGCTGTGAGAGCACAGCACAGAGATGCGTTCAGGTTAATCACTGGTGCTGACAAGCCTTTCTAGGTGCTGACAAGCAGCAAGCCTCAGATCCAGGTTTTTCCAAAAGGCCTCTGCCTCTGAGTGTCTCAGTAATGCTGCCTACATTTGAGAGCCTTTTCTTTTGATTATTCACCAGTGCTGCGAATTACAGGCAAAATATTGCCTTCATTTGGCAGCACAAGTCAGCTCTGCCTTGGCTCAAAGTGAGCTGCTGTGAGCAGCCGCAGCTGAACATCCCCATCCCTCTAGGAAGGGAGCTGGCTGAGGTCACTTCAATAGAACACTGACACCTTTTGCTTGAAATGCATTAATGCTTCTGGAGTGCTTCATTTTCATAAAAGTGATGTACAGCTTCCTGGTATTGTAAGTGCAACCTGTGTGCCTCTCCCGCCAAAGTGCAGTACAATGTTAGTCGAATATCATGTTTGGTAAATGGAGAGAGTCTTTACAGTGACTTAAAGAGATTGCTGTAGCCAACTGGGAAAGACTTTTAAGTACGAAGGCTATTTTGGTCTTAGTTTAGTGCCTTATAAAAATACGCATTATTATCCAACTGTTACTACTAAAATAGGTACTTTACAGATGCCATAAATCTTAATTGTCAATATCCTATTATTAAATAGAGACTTATCTATACAGAGAAATACTCTCTAATATTAATTTAGAATTCAAATACTGCCTATTTTAACAAACCAAACTATTCAGGAACTAGTAGAATTATAGAACACTTCAAGTGTGTGTATACGTGCTTGTGTCTGAATATACCATTGTGCCAGTAATTTTTTGTCCAATTGCAAAAATGCCTTTAGTCAATGGACTTGAAAAATATGTGTGCTTTCAGTCATAAGACCACTGACAAAAGTGTTTGTCCTTCAAAATGTATTAAATTCATTTACTATGTTTTTTATTAGAACATTTTCTTCTTCTTTCTCTTCCTTAAATCTAGGATTGAGATGCCTTCAAATGTTCTTTGGAGAGCTGCAGAAAACATTTGGTTTTGTTAATGATTTACTTAAAAGCTTGGGTGTTCTGTAAACGGTACTTAATAGACAAAGATGAAATAAGAGTACATGTAATGAGTTATACATAATCTTGCACGCTATGTATTTTTCCATGCACCTTCATGTGACCTAAGAACTCCTTATTCCATTGCCTGTGACTCTGATAAAGCATACAGATGTGGTCTGACAGTATGAGCTTGCCTGGGGCTGTGCATTCCTCTTGCCATCCCCACCATGTATCACCACGCAAAACAAATGGCTGATCCATGTAGATGATAGCAAGATAATCTCACCCCCCAGGGGAAAAAAAGTCCATGCTTCGTACGCAAGCTGATAGCTCCTGGCACCCTGCAGTTGCACAAGCATTCAGCATGATGCAGACAGGGTGAATCTTGATAAAGTTCATCAGCCGTTGGCCAGGGAATCCCATTATTGGTACCTTGGGGAGCATTTTCATCATTGGTTACCATCACCCTAAGACTGTGCTGCTTTCAAAAGCCTCAGCCCTGTTTTACCTTCTACTGGCATCATGCTGCTTGTGCTCTCCCTTGCTTTGTGCCAGCTGTCTAGTTAGTTGGATCATCAAAGTAGTCTGACTGACTGCTAGGCCAGTCTAGATAGCAAGATTTGCTTTCAGTTGGATGATCAGGCTGGTTTGACTCTATGCACACTGGTGGTATCACTTGCCAACAGAAAGGAAAGAGGCTGGGGTAACAGGGCTGGGAGTAAACGGCTTCTTTCAGCAGCAGTTTGGACTTTGTGGAAAGCTGCACTCCTACAGATACTTGTGCAAAGATGAGCTTGTAATTATGTGTGCTCTGGCTCCACTGTTTATGTCTCCTTTAGAGGATGTTGTACCATGCTTGAGAGGTGCTGCTCCTTATCTATCTTTTCATCTGCTGACTCCTATTGCTGAGCTAGCTCTCTGGAGTACGTTTCAGAAACACGTCGTGCCTCGTTAGTCCTCTCTCTGATAAAGGATTCTGTACTTTTTTCCATCGCTTCTGGTTTTTGCCTTTCTGCACTGTTTTCATTTTTAATTTCTTCCTGCTTCCTGTTATTCTTCCTTCTTCAAGTTATCAGTAAACAGCTTTTCCTTATGCAGAATCACAGGGCCTTCTGCCAGCAGGTACCAAATGGGGGAGATCACCTTTCCCAAGCAACCTAGGCTTCTGGTTCATTTTTTAAGGTCAAATCTTGTGTATCTGTTCTTCTGAAAACAACTGTAAGCTATGTGTTTTGCAAGACTTGTGTTGATTCATTATTTAATGCTTACTGTTAACTCCTTGGCTTAATTCCCATGTTATTTATTATATAAAACATTATTTCATCAGCTAGATTGAAGCAGATGTGGAGAACAGAGCTCTGTAAATTTAAATATGTATTCAATATCCAAATCAAGCTTTAGATTTTCAGAAATTAATCTCCATTTAGGCTCCTTTATGAAAAAGGATTTCTTTCTGGTTTTCTTGACTCTTAAACAGGGATGCAGCTACTCATGCATACAAAGAAACATGTCAACACTGAAATGTGTAGATATTATTTTAAATAGATTGTATCTAGCATAGAAATCGGGCAAACATTTGTTCTTACAACTGTTCAGCATATCTAGGTATGCGACTTGCATGTTCTTTCCTTTGAAATCATCTTTGAAAGTGAACTTTATCAATTGTGGTGCTAAGAGCTTGTATTTGCAAGAAGATTGCTTTTGTGGGTGCATAACCCTGATGGATGCAGTGCTGGCAGGAATGCTCACAGCGTTGTCGCCACCTTCCCGAATTCTCTATTGGTAGCCTTTCTGGACAAAGTGAACAAAATGCTCAGATGTATATTTTATTCTTGATATGTTGGGGCAGGCTGTGGATTTTAACTCCCTATATTTCAGGTTGCTCAATGGTTTGGAACAAAAGAACAAGCTGGAAGGGAAAAAATCACATTAGATCTGAGTCAGTCACACACACCTGCTGTTCCCCGCGAAACCTTTAGATGGTCGCTGGGGATATCCTTGTCTTCAGTCCCCTGAGGAATCAAAGATGTGTCTCTACTATCTTTAGTAAGCCAAAAATTAGACATTGGAATCTTCTTCACTCTCTCCCTTTTATTGTCCTTTTGCTGCCTAGTTTACATTGAGAGGGTATTAAAATAAGGTGACAAGCCCAGCTTCCTTTTGCTCTCTTTGTTGAGCAGTGATGGTACCTTCATTAAGTAACACAAGAATCAGTTTACTCATAGTTAACACTTGCGATTCGGGGATTGCGCTTAGCCTCTAAAACATATAAAGGGAATACCAGTAACTAATTGGTGTTCTGTGCTCTACCATGTATAGGAATGTATGTTCCTCTTCTCATTAAGACTTTCTACTTGCTCTTCACGTATGCTCAATGTCAGACATTTCCTGATGGGGTTTACTGCCATAAATAGGTGTCCATTTTTTATCCCCACCAGCTGTGGTTTGAGTAGCACAAGCAAAGTTTATGAATCACTTCTCCTTGACAGATCCTAACAGCCACAATATTCTGCCACATCGCCAGCAGCAGCAAGTGAATGATATTAGCTCTTAACTCTCCAGAAAACTCTGTTCAGTAATTAAACATTAAGCCTCTGATGCCTATCATCATTCAGTGCCAAGACCCTTTACAATACAGGTTTGTTATATTCAGGTAATGATATTAGAGATGATAATTTATTCTGGAAATGTAGCTATCTGAGAAGAATGAATTTACTGAAATCAGAATTTCATTTATAAGCTGGCTTTTCAGGACTTTTCTCCTAATTCTGACATTCACCATGCAGGAATATTTATTTCGTTAAAAACCCCTCTGAATGTAGGATAATTGACAAAGAGTGATGAAAAGAACAATATTTAAAACTGTGGCACCAGCAGCAATATGTAATATAATGCAGAAATCTGCCTTCATTCAATAAGGGCAAATGATCCAGCAGCACTTCAAGCTTTGGGTATCGCTTCCAAGTTAATGTGTTCTGCTTTGGTGTTAATGTAAAATGGGGATCAACTCACTAGCTAACAAAAGAGGTCAGGAAACTTCAAATAAAAACTCAAACTTATAAGAAATACAGCACTGCTGACAGAAACTGAAAGTCTGTTTTCCATCAGTCTGTGTACATAGCTCATGTAATGTTATTGTCATAAACAATAAGAAGGATCACCCTCGTGTAAATGAATAGCTGTGTGTACGGTAGCAGCCGCAGCTGAAGCTGTAGTGCTCTTGTTTTTTACAACACAAGTGGCCAAAAACAATTAAACCACACTTAAAAAGATCTTAAAAAGGTCTTGAAGTTGCAAAGACAAACATGTAGAAGCCTGCTGTCGGATATAAGGCTGTCTGTGCAATCTGAATTCACCCAGTGTTTTACGTTACAATGCAGCGTACAGAAAGCTGGAGCACTACTCTGGTCCCTTCAGCCTCAGCAGCTGTGGGGCCAGACCCGGCATGCCCCCCCTTATTGTAGCAGGGCTCTCTTCCCACCATCCTCATGCTGATCTTTTTCCAACTGTCCTGTTTATTCAGTATGCGATCTGCACGCTGTCCAGTCCTAATTCCCATTTTCCTTACTCATCTTCTAGTGTTTCTTATGAACTGACTTCCACTCTTTACTTGTCTGGCTCTGTGTGGGGAATTTATTGTTTTGGTTTTTTCCCTCCTTTCTGAATAGTTTTCAGTCCCTCTTTGCTTTACTGGGATCCTCAGAACGTGCCTCTCTTTTTCCACTGCCTTTTTTAGGCCTGTCTTTCTGTCTTGTTTCTCTCAGCACCTTGATATTTTGTTCTCTTGCTGCCTCCATCACCCCAACTGAGAGCTCCCTGTCCCACCTCAATACTTTCTAGCCTTCAGTCCTAAGCTTCCTATTTTCTGGCTCATCAGAGACAAATCCCAGCCTCTGTTCAGGCTATTTGCAGTGGTCTGTCTATGCTGCTTCTTCTGCAGGTCTGGTTCTCATCTCTGTATTGCATTGCACACCAGGAGCCTTTGTCTCCGCCCAGCATGAAATGCTTGGGAGAGTGCACAGCGTGCAGCAGTGTCTTCTACAGCACTGACATCAGGTAGAGCTTTGCATTACTGCCAGGTCTCTTGATTCTACTTGTGACTTCTTGGACAACAGCTCATTGTGACAGCGAACACTCTTTTCTAACTTCTACTCTGCTTTACGTAACCCCCAGTCCTCCCAACTTCTGCAGCAGGACTTGAGCACAGAGGACTTGAAGGCAGAGATTGCAGTGTAAGATGGAAATGGGGAGCACTAATGTCATCGCTCTGAGAGATGACTCTATTCTACCCTAGCATCACTCTGTCTATGACCCTCAGAGTCTGTAGATTCCACACGTACAGGTACCCCTACCTGCTGCAATTGGTGACTGGAGAAAAAGGAGTGCTGCTCTTTGAGCAGGTGGTAGTAAAATATTAGGCACTTATAGTCTTTCCTATCTAAGCCACCACTGCTGCAGAGATGCTTTGCTGGTGATTTCATCACTAGTCCATGTGAGCACAGACATTGTAAGTCAAAACAGTGCAGAGTATGAGGCTACTACTACCAGTTTCTAATGATTTTGTTAGTATTTGTCATCATGCACATTGAAAAATGTGATACTGGTATGGTATTGTAGTATTGGATGTCATAAACTTATGGTTTATAGTAGCCTGGAGTCCCAGTTGCAGGGGAAGAGGAAAGCCCTTTTTTGATCCAGGCAAACGTCCAACTGCAGACAGTCTTTGAAAAATGTGGAATTTTCAAAGCAAAACAAAGCTGTTGTGTGCATGGACACAGGGATGGCAAGAAGCACTTCCCTGGTACAGTCACTGCAATTCCACATGCCTTATATCCGCTCTGGAGCACAGGATACTCTAGCTGCTCAAAGTGTTCCTCTGTTTCCCTTGCCTGTTGTTAAAGGCAAAATACTCCTGCTTTCTGTCTTCCAGAAAGTGTAAGCCTTTCACCCGGTGTTCTCCAGAGCAAGAGCAGGCTGGTATGATTTTTGTAGAAGGATGCCCAGGCAGTTTGGGGGTGTTCTAAGACAGAAAAGCAGAATATTTGAGTAGGCAATACAGGACTGGATTAATAGTTGGTGGAGTTTGTAGTGCATGGGATGTACGTACAGATGGAAAATTGTCAGGAATGTTGTGGGCGTGCAATTTTATGGATTTCTTTTTCTGTTCAAGTTCTTTCATCAATTTTATTAATCTTGAGAAAAATGGTGTAGAAGCAGCCACATAGGAGTTAGTCATAGAATCATAGAATGCTGGGCTGGTTTGTGTTGGAAGGGACCTTAAAGCTCATCCAGCTCCAACCCCTGCCACAGGCAGGGACCCCTTCCACTGGAGCAGGTTGCTCCAAGTCCCTGTGTCCAACCTGGCCTTGAGCACTGCCAGGGATGGGGCAGCCACAGCTTCTCTGGGCACCCTGGGCCAGCGCCTCAGCACCTTCACATTTCTTCCTTGTATCCAACCTAAATCTCCCCTCTTTAAGCTTGAACCTATTGCCCCTTGTCATATCACTACAATCNCTCTGGGCTCCCTGTGCCAGCGCCTCAGCACCTTCACATTTCTTCCTTGTATCCAACCTAAATCTCCCCTCTTTAAGCTTGAACCTATTGCCCCTTGTCATATCACTACAATCCCTGACGAAGACATTAGTATTTATTTACACCTTTAAGAATAAGAAAAATATTAGAAAATTACAATGCAGAAAATAATAGCATGTTTGCAATATATACACGTTTTTGCTTGGAATAAGGATGAATGGATGCTGCTGTGTTGCATATTGAGATTTCCTTTTAATGTATCACTAGGATACAAGCAAAACCTAAAATACTGAAAATACAAAGTAGAGAGGCTGTTTGGTTGTGAACAAAAAAGGAGTTTAGAATAGGGAACAGTTGTGAATGGAAACCTTGCACTGTAAGGCAGATTCAGAAGCTCACATTTCTAAAAGAACATTTGGAAGAACAATATTCTGTCTTTCATAATGAGGTTAACACAGCTAATTCTTAATAGCTGGAAGTGAGTTTGGTTTGCAGTAGGTTAGATGGCTCGAAAACAGCACTAATACTGAGTACTACATTATTCTAGTTTTTTCACCTAATATTTAGAGACTCTTTCAAAGAGGAGTTGCATTTCAGGCTTGGAGAAATAAGATGTCTGCCTGTTCTCATTCTTTCCCACCTTTTCTCACCTTTACATGTTTGAAATGTTAAACTAAGGAAAGAGTTGAGTCAAGAAGGAGCTGTTGTGGTGGCCACTGCTATCATTGTGGTCTGTAGCACGGCATTAGCTACACGTACCTGGAAGAGATGATTATTTAAATGCAGAACTTGATACAGCAGCAATTCTGTTCTGGATACCATGTGTAATTGCACTAAGTGAATGTGTGTGTATAGCTATGCACGTCTATCTATGCACATTATTTGGTTAATTTGCTTTGGTGTTGGTTTTTGTTCACACCAAAGAATTGATCTTCACAGGCTGATGTGTGCCTCAACAGCCCCAAATACAGGTCAAAGTCATAAATGGGACCTCTCCCAGTTCCGTGGTACTGTGGAATTTTTGTTATAGTGCTATAGAAATTGATCGAATTTAACCTGCTGAGGTGTCTTATGTTCTTACAACAAAATGAAGTTTTTTATCAGTCCATGATGTCAGGTAGAAAGTAGCAATACTGGTACCACGGATGGCTGTGATAAGTGATTTTTCGATAGGTCTTTTAACAGGTCTGTGTGATAGTGATTAGCTCATAGTTTGGATGAAACTACCTGATTTCTTCGCCAAAGCTAGAATAGGCATAAGATTATTTAAATGAGCTGTGAAACCTTAATTCATCTGGCAAACTGCTGTAGTGTATTAGGAGGCATTAAGTGGAAGAGGCAACGAATTTCTGAAAGCAATTAGAGAAACCTTTTGACAGCTCTTTTCAGCAGATAAAAAGCCAGCTTCTTGCAAGGAAGGATCTCCTGGCGTGGGTTGCAGTGTCTTGTGGACAGTGCTGGCATGAATATGCAAATGCAGGATTTAGGGAAAGGCATGTGGAGATACTTGTGGATTATTCAAAATTAAAACAAAAGTGCCAAGAGTATAAATAAGATTTCCTGTCAAATCTGCATTCAAACTTTTTGAAATCGTTCTGTATCTTATTTTGAAATCCAGTTTCTTGAGCAATCAACCCTGTGATCTGAATTTTTCCATATGCATATTCATGTATGTGTTTACATATTTGTTTGTTTATTGCATCTGGTACTTCAGTAATGTGTAATTTCTATTTCTGCCTTTTGTCTGGAGGCCTCTCATATTACATTTAGATTGTATCCTTTATCATCCCAAATTGACATTTATGCTTTTACTGCTATTGTTTGCCTAGCTCCTCTCTGGTATGGATCAACAATTTATTTTAATCTATGTCACTTCTCTTATCTCCCTCTACACAGAGATGCAGTCATTTTGCACTAGCGTACGCCTACGGAGATTGTGTTAGCAACAGTGCAGTGGCTACCCCCTCCCCTCTCTGAAATGCCAGGGAATCTTAATTGCTTTTGCAGTTCGTTTATAAGAATGCAGAGACAACAGTATGTGCGAGACCAGCTTTGACAAAAGTAATGGTATGCCAATGCCTATGAATAGATAAATCCTATTTACATAGAGGAATACTGTGGCAGTAGAAAGGAACTCACAGAATGGAAGCGCATGGTAATTTAAAGACGTTATTACTTATTCTTAGCAGAGAGCTAAGTCCAGAGTGCTGTAGAGCACATGCTGCTTTACAGGTGGGGTTGGCTTTGTAAACAGTGGTTTTTGTTTTAACTTTCTCAAATGACTAGCTTGAAAACTTAGAGGTATGAATGAGAACTAAGCAAGAAACGTTTGAATACCCAGAGGCCTCAGGAAGCTGTTCTGCTTCCTGCAGGTTTTTTTGCTTTCTAATAATCAGTTTAACAGTTTGCACTCAATTCCTTCCCTAAATCTGTTCAGTTAAAAGCTCTGATCTGAAATAGTTTAGTAGGTAAGAAATACTAGCATAATCTGTGTGTGGTGATAGATTTGGAGCTATAAGCAAAGGCTTGAAACGAGTCAGATTTACATACCGAGTAATGAATATCTCTCTGTTGGAAAGAAGGAATAATGAGAGCAAGCAGAATAGCCTTGCAGAGAGCAGGCGTGGAAAAGGGTTCTGCAGTACTCCACAGGACAATTTAGGTATGAAGGCTGATAATGAGAACCTAATAAAATAATCAGAGGTGAGCAGGGATAGCGAAGCGAAATAGCCAGGACCCCTGCCTGCTCCTTTTTTCCTGTTTGTAGACCAATGCCTGTGACCTGTTCCGCAGCCTTCAAGTGCCTCAGTGACCCTTCTCTTTTGCTTGGGGTAAATTTCATGCACCATGGGTTCACCATTTGTTGCAAACTATGATGGTGGCATGCTGCACTGTAAGGAATAACATCATGTGGAAGGAAAAGGTTGTTTGCGTTCATGTACATCCTGGGATAAATGCCAACTGGTTTGTCACCAACTCAGCTGACAGTCACCAGCTTGGTAGGAAAGAGTGCTGATGGATACATTTAAGAGAGAAAATCTGTGTCAAAAATTGATAGAGAAATACAAGAAAAGTCATAAGGAAGTGCAGTGTTCATTTCAACTGTTTATTGAGTTACATGGTAATAGCAGCAATATATATGTATCTACATATAGATAAATATATATATATAAAGCCAAGCAAAGATAACATTTACCTGCCTTGTTCAAGTCTGGAAGCTCTACTTTCGTGCTGCATCAAAGTGAATGGATTTTGTGCGCTTTCTCCAGCAGTGTCCTTGCCAGTGACAGCGTTTCCCCCATCTATTTCCTACCCTTTTTTCTTTTCTCATGTTGCTTTTACCTCAGGAAAATAAATACAGTTTTGGAGAGTACATGATGTTTAGAAAGAAATATAAAAGCGAAATACATTTTCCTGTTTTAGAGGTCTCCAGCTCTGTGGGATGGGAGTGAAAGCAGCCCAGCAGTATGCCTGTGCAAGCCTGACAGTGGTGGTGCCAGATAGATAGTTCAGGGACCACTAATAAACGATAAGCTATTTCTAGCTTTTATGAATCACAAGATTCTTGTGTTCTCCACATCCCCCCTAAAACCCAAGGCAGACAGCAGGCCTGATTCTTGAAGCCTTATCAAATGTGTCACTGCAGCTCTTTAATTAATGATCTAGAGAAGCTTTCTTCTGCTTTCATGATGCTGTCTCCTTGACCAGGAGCTTTGTTTGCAGTTGCACTGGGCTTCTGTTTGCTTGGAGTTAGAAAATCAGATGTTTAAACCAACAATAGCTGAAGAACAAATATGTTACAGTTGGGTCTGAACTGGTTGATATGAGTCTTATGAAGTGCCAAAAAATGAGAGCAGAAGAGCATTGCCTCTTTCACTGAAAAATTATGAAGTGTTAGAAAATTGAAGGTAATGTATTATTGTGTATCATTTATGACAGTAATGTAAGTACTTAGACTGTGCCTAAGCTATGTTTTTGGCTTTGTTTTGCTCTGTTGATGCTGCAGTTTATTTGAGCAGCATATAGCAATAACTGGCTTGACTAACAAGTCAAAAGAATAACATATACAATGCAAAGTAGTTGGATTGAAAAGGAAAATCTGACTTCATTTATGCAGTTTATGTCCAGCCATACAATGTGCTTATAATATGGGCAGACTCCTCCATTTGGAGTTGGGGATACCTTAGTCCCTTTGACAAGTTAGGGATCTTTTGGGGTGAACTCGAGGAACACAGAACTAATGGATGTCTTTGCTTATAGAGCTTGGAGTGCCCCAGCCTGGCTTCTGACCGCCCCACAGGGCACGTTGGGCTTGATCAGACCTAACTGGTACTGCGACGTGGTATTTGGGTTTCCAACATAACTGTTTGCACAGCACAGAAATACATTGCTGTGTCTGGTTTGGCAGTGTAGGTGATAGAATCGTAGAATAGTTCGGGTTGGAAGGGACCCTAAGATCATCCAGTTCCAACCCCCCGGCCATAAGCAGGGACACCTCACACTAAACCATGCCACCCAAGGCTTCATCCAACCTGGCCTTGAACACTGCCAGGGATGGAGCACTCACAACCTCCCTGGGCAACCCATTCCAGTGCCTCACCACCCTAACAGGAAAGCATTTCTTCCTTAGATCCAATCTAAACCTCCCCTGTTTAAGTTTGAACCCGTTACCCCTTGTCCTGTCACTACAGCCCCTCATGAAATGTTGGGTCATGACTCGTAAAAGAACACGTGTCCTAAGCAGCAGCAGTGTAACTGTTTGCCAGGTCTGAAGCCAGATGACTGTATTTGTGGCTTCCTGCAGTATTCAGGGAGTCAGCCATAAGCCACCTTTTAGCTACCTGAGCCTTTGTGTATGTTTCTTTCCTTTGTTAGTCAAGGCAACATATCACTTCAGCAAGCCAAATTCTCTGCTTGTCAGCTGATGGTGACATTATGGTAAGCGCCTGTTCTCAACCAGCATGAGCAGATATGCACACATATCTCGCTAGAATAGCTGGAGTATAAGAATTCACTGGAAGAGATTACTGATTGACTTTAAATACCGACTTCGCTCAGTGGAAGCTGAGCATCAGAAATGTCTGTCTGGCACACCTTGTTTTTTCCAGTTCCCAGTTCTTTAACAGAATCAGTAACATTTCTTACCTAAGTCCACATTATACACATAGAAAGAACAAACCGCCAATGAAGGAGTGGCGAGTTTGTTCAGTCACACACAGATGCGAATGCAGAGAGCTCTAGGAGATTTTTGGGAGCACATTTGGTGCCTTGCCCCAGATACCCTTAGCCTGTGTGCCAGCAAGTGGCTGCATTAACGTTCTCAGTAGTTGTGAGTTTCCTCCACTCGGGGGGGCACAGACCAGCTCTGTCTGCAGCAGAGGACACTGTGAGGCTCACACCCTAAATACTAATCTAAGTTTACAGAGAACAGTTGTGTTAAATGGATATTTCAAATCTTTTTGCTTTTTTCACACTACTGTGCATGACTGAGGCAGGATAGATGTAGGATAACACAAAACACCTTCACACAGTGTGAGTGAATGATGCTGTATTTCCTAACTCATCATGTTGGCACATGTTAACACAAGGTATGTCCTAAGTCAGTCAGTGATTGTCTTTCACTTCTGTAATAAGGGTGCAGCATGCAATCGCTTCAGGTCAGAGCTTAGCAGATATGCAGCATTGTTATTTTCTTCTATTGTTATGCATTGAGAATGTTATTCTGCAATATCTACTATATTACAGTTATTTTCATTCGTTCGTTTAAGAAAAGTCATCCCTCCACTCCTTCTTTTTCTTCTTTGAATTTGGATTAAGAGTTTATAATCAATAGTTAATAGAAGAATATCACATTGCTCTTTTAATTTGTCAACACTGAATTGCATCTCCTATCCCACCGCCTATTACATAGCTTTGCTTCCTTTAGGAGGACTGGCTAGTATATTGTATTTTAATAACAAAATACGGTAAATTCTAGACCTAGCAACATTTGCTCCCTGTGGATCTTCTCAGTTTTCAAGGTCTTTAAGTGGTCTCTCCTAGACATTTTCCATTCTATAAACATTTTCCTAATAATGAAAATATTTAATTCACTGTCTGATTATTACCTTTTTCTTTCACAACGATCTATTCCTATCATAAATTCCTGCTGTACATGTTTAAATCTAATTTTAGTTGGCATTGCAACTTCTGTATTGACACAAAAGAGCTTCTTGATCTCCAGAATTCCCAGATTGCATGAAATATATCTCTGCCCTGTGATATTATAGCTGATATTAATAACCCAATCCTTAATTCTTTGGGCAGCTTGGCTATTTTGTTCTCAAAGTTGCTCACTATTCTCAGTGATACGCCAGCTATGTTGTGTGCTCTACCGTAGACTTAATGTGTATTGAACTTCTGTCTTATATTGAGTGCTGTTTTAAAGAACCCTAAAATTTGTTGAATTGTGCATCTTAGTATTTAGGAATTAAGTTAATGTAATGTCTAATATTTTCTGAAAACATTATCATTTAGAATAGACAAATAAGTGCATCTAGTGGCTTTTCTATTTCCCTACCTGTATGTTAAAGGAGAAGTAACATTTGAGCAAGTCACTGAAGTTAGTGAATATAGCTGTTGCATTACTTGATCATAGTATTGTTTCCTTATGATGATAACCATTGGATTGCAGATGTCTGTCAAGTCTATGAATTTACAAACCATGTCTTTTTCGGCCTTCTAATACAAAACCTGATTTGGAACCTGGAGTCCTAGATTTATTTTTCATAATATTTAACCTGATTTATTTGTGATGTGGAACAATCTCATGGTGTTCCTTGCATGTTTGACCTGTCATTTAGAACTGCTGTATCACCAGCACAAACGAAATCTGTGATTAACTCTTAGACCATGAAACATTTCTATTGTTCCAGTCTACAATTTCTTCTCGTAATGAAGCAATGGCAGTGACAAACAAGAGAAGAGATTGCATTCTCAGCTTGACGCCAGCAGCTGTATTAGGCTCTTTGCTTAAGTTTGCATTTTGTTTAACTGAAGAAGCCGTGCCTTGAAATACAGTTTGGTAAACTTAATTATTTTGGCTTGCTTCCTGTAATATTTCAAGATATGTGAAAATGAATCACGATAGGGGTTATCATATGCTTTCCTAAGAGCTATGAAGTTTATAATGGGTAGATACAGCTTTCTTGTGTTACACCAGTTGTTGTCCTCAGTTCATGCCATAAGTCTTTAATTTTGACTTTAGGAGCTCTGCCTGCCTTAATTTATTTTATTTAAACTACACTTTGTTTCCTTCATCAGAATTATACTTCAGCTTCTTTCCTCTCATTGAGAAGTTTGGGTTGTAAGCAGCTCGCTATGACCCACTTTGGGTAATATAGGAACGCAGAGCATGCTGAAACACGGTCCTAGTCAGAGAACACCCTTTGTTATTGAATGTAGCTCAGAAATTCAAATAGCAGTAAAGCTGTGTGCTAATGGCCACACTTCCAGCAGTGCACAGTTTCTCAGTAAGCTTTGCTTTCAAACCAGTGCTCCCTCCTCTCTGACCTGTCCACCCCTTGCACCGTGCCCCCTTCACAGAGCACAGAGGTCTCAGGCCCCATCGTGACATGGGGAGGCCCATTTCGGGCCATTCCTGGCTGCTGCCTGCAATACCCTGTGATGGGGCCTGACCCTGTCCCCGTTCAGCAGTGACAGGCCCAAAGAAAAGCTGGAGGCCCCAAGCAGAGAAGCAAGCACGGGGCAGGGAATGCTGGAAGGGAAACAGTTAAGGCTAGGGGAGGGGAGCATGAAAGGCTGCAAAAATACTACAGTGAGCAGAAGAAATGGTCCTTAGGACTACCGTGAACTTAATGTGAAATAGTGTTCAAATGGCTTTTAAGGAAAAATACAAGGTTTGTATGTGTAACATACATAGGTACATAACTGCTGGAGAGGAGAGAGAAGAATACATAGAATCATAGAATACTTAGGGTTGGAAAGGACCTTAAGATCATCCAGTTCCAACCCCCCTTGCCATGGGCAGGGACACCTCACACTAAACCAGGGCACCCAAGGAGTTTGGGTTTTTTGTTTGGTTATGTTTTTATTAAATTATATCATACAAAGAACTGGGAGGAATCTTCCAGCCCACAGAGCGTTCTCCCTGATGGCAGCACATGCCTTTGAATGGGGAGTGCAGATTACAGCACACCAGCAAAGGAGGAACCCAAGTGAATGTCGTTAATCCTCATCAGAAACTCACAGTCATGATGAAGTAAAATACTGCAGGGCTTACACGGTATTCATAGTTTGCCCCATCGATGTAGATTTTGCATTCAGCCCTCAAGAAAATTTCTTTTACTATCCAATTAGTTTTTATTATATTTCTAGTGAAGATTTGTAATATTAATTGCCAACATAAAAACAAAGATGCAGTGCACTGAAACAAATGGGTGCTTTTTTATGCTTAGATTAAAACATTACTTGTAACTGTTTACAGTGAAATCTCCTTGCTGTCACAGTGGTGTTAACAGGGTTATAAACTTTTAAGTTCCTAAACAGAAACAAAAAAAGTATATTATCTTCCAGCTATGGTGTAATCTCCCATTTGTTACCCAAATATTGCTGCATTTATACTGTATCATGTACTTATCAAACATCTACATGACTCCTTAACTATTTCCAAAACAAAAGAGTCATTATTTACCCACTGTGAAAATAGTCTTGTGTTAGTGGTATTAGAAATCATTAGCTCTATTAAGTCCGTTATCAGCTATGCTAGCAGCTGGAAATATCCTGCAGCTCAGGAGGGCTCCAAAATGTTCCCCAGTCATTATATTCTAGATCACTTTATTTTCTTGTACGGTGAAAACAGATTATAATCACATTCAGCCACAGGCAAAAATAGAAGCTGACAACAGTGGTAGAAAAAGATTTATGAAACTTTTCATTGCTGGGGGCAGTATTTTGTAACAAGATAATAGTGTTGTCCCTTAGGTAGGAGCATGAGTGAAACAGTTTGGCTATGTCTTTCTATCATGTTGGTGCACGGTGTCTCAAAATGACACAGTTATCACACCATAAATACAGCCCAAAGCATTACAGATGTCTATAAGCAGCACCCATATTAATTGTTAATGCATAAAGAGGAGGCAGATCTGTTTGGTTTAGCTTAGGAAATGTTTTTTTTAAGGCAATAGAAGAGATAGAAGTATCAATTTTGTCTTGTCATTGCTTGCTTTGAATAGGATTGACTCCAGAGATGCTATCTTGAAGCACTGGGGCTAAAACAATTCCTCTGTCGGTCTTTGCTGTGAGTGAGGTTGACCCTTCAAACTGTACATCTAAGTGGCAGGATCAAAATAATTCCTTTAACATGGCTTAAGATCATTGGGGCTTTCTGGTCCTTGGCAGAGGGGGTTTTGGCAAAAGCTGTTCCATCTTGAGAAAGAAAAACAATTCAATTTTGCAAAAATTCCAGGATTGAAAGGATAATGGTGAGTCCATGAAAGTATCTTTTCAATTTACTGTTCCATGCCTGTATAGCTATTGGCTCCCTATTTTTAAATCCCTCTGAAATAGTACTGAGGTTGAAGAAGCATGTGTCATAGGACTTCCCAGTAATGCCTCTGAATTTGGAAACAAGGTAGTATATAACTAGGACTAAGGGAAGAGCTGTACCTTACACAACCCACTGCACATTTGTAGTGCTTATCCAAAAAGGTGGGTGTGTATTTAGAAGTAATTACAGCAGATATGTCTGCAGTAAGTGATCTCGCTGTACATGATCTAGCTTTATAGATATGCCTGAAGCGTGTAGCAGAGTTTACCCTGTTCAGTACTTCATTCCTCCTGCCTCTGCAGTTCCCTTGTCCCATCCTTGATAGCTCTCTAGCAGGGTTTCTGTGATTCACCTGCTCACAGTTTGTTGTTGAGCAGCCAGGGATTAGCTTTCTGTATCAAGGATCATTTCTGTAAACCAGGTTTCTGTAAACCATGTATTCCTGAGCAGCTAGTACCTGCATATGCTCAGATAACTGTGTGTGCCTAATAAATTGCTAGCGATAGGTGTAAATTCCATCACTTGAGAAATTCTGCTCTGTCTGTGCTTCTTTTTTTGTTGACCATCTCAGGTAAATTGGTATAGGGCTGCTTCAAACTGAATCTGAAACTCTCCCTGTTGCTCATATAAGGAGCTGAAATCTGCATCACTTGAGTTTCTGTCTAAAGCATCATCTGAACTATTTATAACTAAGGCTCTGAAAATGTTACAAAGATAGCAGCATGCCATTTCTTCTTATGCAAAACCTGCTTTGGCATGACATATCTGGAGCAGTAAGAAAGGCTGAAATGTTTACTTTGCCAGCTGACCTGAGTGAACAAATGGGTACAGAAAGATTGGAATGGGAATTGTTGTATTTTATATGATGAATCAGGTTTTGAAACAGGCTGAGACTAATCTGGTGCTTTGCAGAGCTGTCAGAATTCCTGCCAGTTACACAAGATGTTTGAGTCTTATACAAGAATTGAAATAACAATTTTAAACACAATTATTTGATTAGGAAAAAAACACCAACTTTTGTGTCTTTCTACTTTGGGCTGTACAGATTCTCTACACACATGGTGAAATATGGGAAAGAAGAGGATGGCATTTAGGAAGGCAAATTCTTAGCAGTCTTTTATCTAATTAGGAAGTCGGATGGTGCAAAGTGAAGATGAAGCATCTGTTTTTGCATTTCTATGTCACAAAAAAGAAAATAAGGAGCTTTATGTATATAACCAGGTGTGCCGGTGAGTGGGGATTTCATGTTTCAGCAGATGCTACAGAAGGGGTTTTGCTGCTGTGGACTTGTTTAAGGAGACTGTCTTTGAAGAACACAAATCGTGCTTGTCATTAATTGCATATTTCAGCCATGGAATTACAATAACTCCTTCGTGTGATGCTGTGAGTGAGAGATGGTTTGTTGTTTGGGGTTTTTTTACTTGGAGTTTAAGATGAATTGCTGTGGAGAATAGACTGTAAGAGAGGATGAGCTAAAGGGGTAAATCCAAACTGCTGCAGAGAAGGCAGGACAGGAAAAGAAAGAAGAACTACGCAAAGGAAAGTATGGAAAAACCCACAACCTAAAGATAAGTAGGTAGCAGAAAGAGAGGGAAGAGAAGGAATGGAGCAATGGTAACTAATGATAGGTCTATCAGACACCCTCACAGCTCTGGCACTGTCAACCAGTCTGTTAGAGCAGGGTGGTGCTGTATTTGCAAGTGCTGTTTTGCTTCATGAAAGGCTTTGCACCAAAGTGCTGATTTCTCTTTTCCTTCTCTTTTCCACCTCTGAAAGGCTTTCCATGTCTCTAACATCATATAGTTCCTTTTTCTTTCCAGTAGCTCCTGCACCATGTCAACCACCAAGGGGAAATCTCCGTTCCTGACCATGAGTGGTTGTCCGCTGGGCAGGTAGACAGTGCTGTTGTTTAGCACATCCATGGCATCTGCTCCCTAGAAGATCTCAGTCTGCTCGTGGAACTCTCCTGTATTACCAACCCGATGCCCTTCAGAGGCTGCAGTGTGCTTTTCTATTTGATACACTAGGAATCTGAGGCAGGGGTGCAGGCTGGTTCAGTGACCTGCGTATCATCCTTACCACTACACTCCATGTTCAGCTAAGGGCTTGTTCAGTATGAATAGCATCTTTCCTTGAGTTCTAAGCTAATTTCACTGTATTTTGGCAGAGCAGTTGCCCAGTGGCTGAGGTGGCTGCCATCTATTGTGGCTCCTGAGTGCAAGAAAGTCATGACACCATTTTTGCCAAAAGGAGGTATGCAGCTTGCCCCAGCCATGCAGTGATATCCGGAGTATACCCACCTTCCTCTTCACATGAGTCTGTCACTTGCTCCTCAGTTTGACTCTGAGGCTCCTTTAGCAGTAGGTTCCCTCTTTTCGGAGGGTATTTTGCTGCCAAAACATACTCTAAATGAGAGGACCAGCTGTTCTCCCTCAGGAACAAGCTTCCACTTGCTCCTTAGTTTGCTTCTTAATTGACTTATCACTGCTGAATAATTTAATACTTTTTTTGTGAGTATTTCACAGATTTAGAGTTTTGGGGAGTCTCAGTTTATAAAAACCCAACATACAGCAACAGAGAATTCGTTCTTTTCCCCTCCATTCGTGGCACAGCTTGCTGTATTTCCCTGGGCTTGTATCAAACAATATGCAAGTAAATTGAAACCGTGAAGCCATATCAAGATGTCTGTCAGCATCCTACACAGATGTGTAGTTTGGGTTTTATTCCAGACTACTTTCTTATGATGAAGAAAATATGCATGGAATAGTCTTTAAGCTTTAACAGTGATTGACTTGCATGCCCTGCCGAGGGTAGCTTTTGCCTTTTAATTTTTGTTAAAACGTGCTACTTACACATTAGCTTAAAAATGCAGTCCTCTGCAGTGGGTGGCACTCGGTTTGTGTAGCATTTGGAAAAGCTATGATCAGCTGTGGGGTATTCATTCAGGTTTTGGGGTCATGCAGAACAACATAGCATTTCTAGAACTTTATCCGATGTAGAAATTGCCCCATTTGTTTCTGCCTCCTGAAACACATTATTCAGATATTCTGCATGGAAAAAAATAAATAGTTAAATTTAAACATGGGTTACTTTCTGTATTGGCACCCAATGGGGTTAGTTTTCATGTGGTTGTATTTGTTGTGACTGGACAAATGTATGTGCCAGATGAACAAGACCTGTTGTACTAATGCAAGGACCAGGGTAAAACCAAGGGACTAGGTCATACGATTCAATACTGATAACATCCTTGCCTCATGAGGCCTTGTTTATGAAGCACCTTAAAAAGAACACAATGTGGATATTTTAGAGAACACCAAGTATTGTCATTATTATTAGGTGGTGGTTGTTGGTATTGATCAAGTATATGTAACATTGAGTACAAGCAGTTTTGACAGGTAAAACTTCATAACTGACATTCCCAGAGTACAAGGTTACTGGATTTTATGATCTCTTTCTATGCCATGTTTACTGTTCAGTTTAACTTCTCTTCCACCTTCCCATGTTTGTGGATATTTCTCTCAAAAAAACACTCATTTAAAACAAAATCTTTGCTATTGGGGCATCCACATGTCTTTGTGACTGTGTCAGAGAGAACTGTCATTTCTGAGAGCTCTGTTTGATAAAACAATCATACTCATTCCTGATCCAGGTGTCACATGCATGTACCCACCTGTGACACCCCTGCTGAAGGTGCAGCCTGATTCTTTGTTATCAGGATAAATCTCCCCATTAGCAGAGTTGTCTGAGGTGAAAACTGATTGTAGATTAATATGTTTAGCACTTACCAGTAGCAAGAAAATTACTAAAAATTAACACATTTATGTAATTTATTTTTCTAGTATTTTTTATTTTGTGAGATAACAGCTATTGGCATGGAAAGGAACAGCAACAATTTAGGTAGATAAGGTTTATTCTTTTAAGATAATATGATTTCAGTTCATTCCATGTTAAGCAGGGACACCTAATAAGTATCCCACTACCTAAAACTATAGATAGCTATAATTTACTGTTAAGTATTTATTTACTGTTAAGTATTATCACATATTTAAGTTAAAATAACTTAAAGTACTAGAGATGTTTAGGGGAAAACAAAATCTCCTCTTGACTTCAGAATTTAAGCTTGATGACCTCTTTGCTTCTGAATGTTCCTTGGAAAACGCAACTGATAAAAGGTCTTTTCAGAAAAGCCTTGATGTGTTGAGCACGTCTCTCTAGAGAGCTGTGAAGACTTAGCACAGATATTTCCTTCATATTTATTTAGAAATAGGAGGATTGTGTGCTGTCATTCTGTGTCATAGTTGTGGTATCAAACCAAACTAATCTGACTGGATTGTTTAAATACAGACTTACAACTTAATATCTATTAATTCTTAATATTCTTCCAAATTGATGCAAGCACACAACCTCTCTTAGGGAGGACATGAGAGGTGGAAACAATGACCAGTGCATGAGACTGCTTCGAAGCACATGGATGGCGGGGACTCTTGGACCCAGTGTATCAAACTAAATCTAGTCCAAATTTACCACCCTACACTATCCAAACAGCATATAGTGTATAAAAGGGGAGTCTAGGACCTTCTACTCTCATCTGTTGATCTGTTTGTGCCAACTTACTTGCTGATATGCATATAACTTGTACATGTAGTACAGACAATCATCAAGAAGCTTCCTATGTAGTTGACTACTTGAAGTGTTCATAGGAGATATTTGTTTAGAGGCTTTTTCCCTTCTGACTTTTTCCTTGCCCCCACTGCTCAAAGAAGCAGTTTGGCTGACTTCAGAATCCTCCTCATCTCCTTTTCTTCTCTGTCATGATTCCACAACTCTGCTTCAGTGTCAAAAAGTCTTGCCCCTTGGTCTGTGGGGTTTCTGAAATCCATCTATCACTTTATGGCTTTAACTGCCGTGAGCCCTTCCTGTCCAGCAGATTCCAGTAATCCATATGCATTTTAAAGCAGAGATTTTAACCATAGGTTTTGATTACTTCTCATCATTAGAAGAAGCTGTTACCAATTTTTGCAAGGTGGCAGATGTTTATCCAGAGGTTTTAGCCAAACTGCAGTCTTGGTATTTAACTACTTTCTACTACCCTGTGACTTTATTGAATAGCACATTGAGGTCATCATCTTTTCCCATTTTTAAATTCATCTTTAATGTTGCCACTATCAATATTCTGAATACAGAGTTGTCCCTAAGAGCTGTTTGCTCTTTCTTTTCCTGGTACTAAACTCCACTTAGTACTGTGGTGGATTCAGACATTCTAGAGTTCTATCCTAGCTACTTTTATACCTTAAATAGAAAATAGAATTTGCATTGCTTAATTGATACCATATTTCTTATGGCTCTTTACTTAAATCTCTTTGCATTGCTGGTCTTCTCAGAAAAATAAAAGTCATGGCCTTGAGATGAAGAAGGGCAGGTAAAGACAATGCTGATCTGAGTACCTGGGGCAAAGTTGTGTTCTGAAAACTGTATGCTAGCTAGATATTGGGCAGGACTGTGCTATTGACTCTACCCTTGACACCAGGAACAAGAAGCATTGACATAAAACATTACAGTTCTCTGTTTTCTGTTTGCTCTGATAATGTGGGAGCACTTCAGTGCTTGGTGTCTGCCAGTAAGATTACACAGTCTCTTCAGGTTGTAAATTCGATTGTCTTCTCCATGCTGGAGAAACGAGAACAGTGCATATTTAAAGTAGCAGCACAAAGCTTATAGTTGCATTGTAATTATGGTGTCGGGGCAGGCTGGGTAAACTGGGCAGAGGATAAGTGAGCAGCACAGTCCCAGGGGATGAAGAGTGACTCTGTTTTCTTTCTCACTGATTGTAAGTGATTATACAGGTGTATTTTAATTAAAAAAAGACTCATAGCCTTGTTCTGAGAGCCTCTTCAGACTCGTAATAGAGAATTGAACTGAGGTTTAACATCTTGATGAGGATTAAGTTTCTGCAGGAATGTGGTAATGCTATTTAAATAATACAACAGTTAGTCTTCTCCAGCCAATCAAGGTTTTTGGTGGGCTGCTTCCTCTCCTCTTTTCCAGGGAGCATTTTTCCAGCTTGCAGTAAACCTGTTTTTGGTAAATGCAGCAGTAGTTAGGTATTCAGTCCAGTACTATTGCTGGACAGCATAGACTCAGTGGGTACCTCATCACAATGCTGTTAGGCAGTTGACTTTCCTGGTCTCCAAGCTGACTGAGAGCCAGCTGCAGTTCTGAAAGCTGTTATGGTGCTGGCATGGAGCTGTGCCCAAAGCAGCCCCTCAGGCAGCAGCAGGGACACAGTAGGGTCCATGTGGGGAGCTGGTTCACAGGCCAGCACTGACATTCCCCACGCTGGGCTGGCCTTGGCTCTGCTGTCCTGTGCTCAGAGTCCTTTGATCCCTGGGCAGTGCCTGCTGGCATCTGCCGGGGTTTGGGTTTCCCTTAGCTCTGCCATGCTGAGGGCCAAGAGCAGGAGTTTGCTGGGTACCCATGCTGAGGGTGATGGGGATTTGTATCAGCCCCTGAAGCTGGTCACATCAGACACCATATCTTTGACACTCAGCCCACCTACAGCACCCAGTGACAAAGGCTGATCATTGCCATGGCTGCAATTGTCCTTTATTAGTTTTCTAGTTTATCATCTGTGACTCCAGGGCTAAAGCTGAGTTCTAGTTTGGTTTTCATTTCTTTGCACACACTAAAATAGCTAATTAAAAACTTTTAACAGAACTGCTGGCTTAATGTTGGCTCATTTACTGCCAAGTGGTAGACTCTGTGAGGGCTTTCATACACCCCTTATTATACCCCATATTTTTACTCATTAACCTATGGTTTCATCTTCTGAATAACAGAACCTGTAGTTTGGGGTAACTGAAATTAACTTGTGATAAACCTTGAAAAATCAGGCATCTTTGACAGGACTCTGCTTATCTGAATCATTTGTGACTTTCTTTTTTGTCCAATACCAACCAATAAAGAATTCAAACCAAATTCCTCTGCCTATGGAAGAAATGCTAGGGATGTAGTATTGCAACTTGCAGTACCCTGGAGGCTGACAACTGCTTGTTTCTGTCATGTACTTATTTGTATCTTGGTTGCTTATAGAAAGAGAAATAACCTGTTGAAAAGTCTGATTTGATGCAGCATGTTCATTGCATTGTGTTTGCTTTTCTTTACCATAGCATTGTGCAACATTCCTCTTACTTTTTCCATTACACAAATGATATTTTCCTATTCTGCATGTTGGGAAATAGATGGTCCAGGTAGTAAATAACTGGCTTCCCAGGAGCTGTGAAATTGAATTGTCCCAGGAAGCTCCTCCAGGAACCTTGTATTTACTGGTATATGCCAGTAAGTCTTCATGTTAACAGTTCTTATGTATATCAGTGTTTATTTCCACCATTTGATTATCAGATGGCTCAGCCTAAAGGAAAATCTGTATTTCATTATTATTTTCATGCTTTCTTTGGGCTGGAGGGGTAATATTGGGAGTATCTCTGAAACACCTCTAACCCTAAAACCATGGAGGAGCATTGTAACACGTGTTGTGGCTTAACTACAGCCAAAACCAGTATAGCAAGATGGAACTTCTTCTTTAAACAAGAAAGCTAGTGTGGTTTTGTTGATAGTGCTGTTGAACTGAAAACATTCTAGTTTGGTGTGAATTATGCATTATGGTGAATCAACCCAAGGCAGCAGTATAAGATGGAATAACAGAAAAAGTCAGCATTTGGCAGAAGTTAATGCTGCTGGGAAGTGATGAAAATACTGCCTGAGAAACAAAGGAACTACTTGATTCTGAAAGCCATGTTCATTAATGAAACTTTTTCATTAATGAGAATTTAGTTTCATTAATAATTCAGCTGCCAAAGTTCTCAGTGGTGAAACTTGTCATTGCAGACTCTTAGAACAACAGAAGATTCCAACTGTGACTCTGCTGATAAACTTTTCCTTCTTTTAAAGCAGCTGCAGTACCTGGAAGGCTGATTTATTAAACAGCTCACCTAGGAATTGCTGAGATTTCAGTCTCCTCTTGGATCTTCTCTCTGCAAGAGTTGCTTTCATTAATGTATTTTGAGGCACTCTTTCTTGTGTAAGATTTTCATGAGGTCAGGTTTAACAAAAATAACATTTTGGACGATGTGTAATACCTTGTGTGACATTTCTGAACTAACCAAGGTAATGCATTGCATTAAAACACCTGTGACTGGCATTTCTTTGCCCCCTTGGAAAGCAGCTCTGTGTGCTAGCTGATGGCATTATGTAAAATCCAAAGTACTGCTCTGATAGCTTTGGGGATGACTTCCTATTGCACCTGACTCCAGAATCACAACCAACTGGAAATTGCAGTACAATTATTTTTATGTCACTGTGAAAATTTTCAGGCTCCCTCCTGGACCATCCAGGGAACAGCAGTTTTCAAGCTCGGAAATACACCAGGCCTCAATGTTTCTGTTCACAAGTGTCTGTAGATTGTTCAGATTCTCCACTTTCCCATGGATGGGATTCTTAGCATTATCAAACTGTGTAAGCTTTGGAGAGGGTTTGTGTGAGTGTCTATACAGGGTTCAATGCCTTCCCATTCTGCAGAATCAAGTCTGTAGAGTAACACTGAGCTATTCCATGGGAATGATGACTGTAATAATGAACTTCATTGCTTAGAGATATGTTTTTCTTTATAGTTCCTAATACATCAGTGCCTTCTCAGACAAAGCCTATATGGCTAAAGAAGATAAATACACCCTTAGTCTGTCTGGAGTATGTTTTACATTTATTTCATTATTGGAAAACTAAATGAAAAGTTTGATAGAAAAAGATGTGAAATATGTGGACTCTTTTTCAGCTGGAAAGAAGACAGATGTATGCCTACCACAAAATAGATGCACCTATATATATATATACACACCATAGGACACTTATATATATATATATATATAAGTTCCATAGGACACTGAGTCCACATAAAGCATTATTATTAAAGTGCTGCATTTTGCCATTGACTAGCCATTATTTTCTGCAGCTAGTGCACCTCATGCAGTGTGATAATGAATTTTAAGTGATGTATTTCATCAAATACAATCAGTCCATTGTATCTCAGATAATACTATTCTGTAGGACAGTAGGGTTTAACATTTTTATAGGTGACCCTCACTTCAGAAAGTTGGTTACACGACTGTAATCCCTCAGGTTAGATTCCCGAGGAAGGCTCCTACCTCTTTCCCTTTGCTTGGTGAGTATGCACACCACTTTTTCACAACCAATCCATACATGTAGCACAAAGACCAAGTCTGCCACCTTTTAGATTTAGCAAAGTCTTCTGTTCTGGGCCCGTCACTACAAGAGAGACATTGAGGTGCTGGAGCAGGGCCGGAGAAGGGCAATGGAGCTGGTGCAGGGCCTGGTGCAGAGCCCAGGTGTGATGAGAAACAGCTGAAGGAGCTGGGGGGTTCAGTCTGGAGAGGAGAAGGCTCAGGGGGGACCTGATGGCTCCCTACAAGTGCCTGAGAGGAGGATGGAGCCAGGAGGGGCTGGGCTCTGCTCCCAAGGAACAAGGGATGGGACAAGAGGAACCTGCAGCAGGGCAGGTTTAGATGGAGCTGAGGAACAATTCCTGCCCCACAGGGTGCTCAGGCATTGGAAGAGGCTGCCCAGGGCAGGGCTGCAGGCACCGGCCCTGCAAGGGTTCACACAGCGAGGAGACGAGGCCTCAGTGCCATGGGGCAGGGGTGGCCTTGGCAGGGCTGGG
>NDXB01009101.1:49258-126838 GCA_002631895.1 Agapornis roseicollis
TCTTGTGTTGTCCAGAGGTGGGTGCAGCACTCCAGGTGGAGTACATCACCATCACAAAGATGGTGAGCAGTACCAACCCCCGAGGAACATCACATGAGTCACAAGTGAGGGTAACAGAAGAGCTTTCATGGATGGATGTTTGACTTAGATTGCCTAACGTATTAATGCCTGTTCCAGTACTTTATATTGATATTAATTTAGCTGGTACTATTATAATTAATAATACTTAATCCAGGAGAAAAAGACAAAATTAAACAGAAATTAGTCTTATTTCCTTAGTGTTATAATTAGTCTCATACTTTCAAATATTTTCAGTTCAAATCTTTCAGTTGTAATTGCATGCATGTCTATAATTTCTTTGAGCTTGCTCACAAGGATCTGTTGCTAAGCTTAAAGGAAGACTGTAGCTAGAAATGTTTCTTCTGTATTTCAGGATAATGGATGATGGTCACTCCTGTGATTACAAAATCAGGTTCTTTAGATCTTATGGGCTGTAGTGTAAGAGCAGTGGCCCAAATCTGGGGTCATGCAAGCAAAGTTCAGTTTAATGATTGAATCATCTGAACATTAGCATTAAAAGACCCCCTATGTTGCTCTTCAAATATTTGCCAGCTCCTGGGTTCAAGCTGCATTTCTTACTTTGCCAGTCTGATTCCAACACACTCACTTTGGGTGAGCCTGAGGAGAGGGAGCTATGGCAGAAATCAGAGATTAATGGATGGGGCAGCAGTGTGAGCTATAGGCCAGTCTGCACCAACGCAGTGCATGAACTCAAACCTATGGGGCATCATAGCAGGGTAACATTTGCACACAGCATCTTCGTGGCTGCAGCAGCCATGGCAAAAAAAAAGCCCAGAATAAGGAGTGGCAGGCAGTGCTCTGTGTGTGTGTATTATTATTTTATTTTTAAGAGAGAAAGTAAATACGTGTTGTTAAAGCTGGGTTCAGATGCTGTTCCTTGCTTGGGTGTCCACGTCAGCTGCACATCTTCTGAACTGAATACCTAAACTTGAAGTTTCTGAATGTGTACAAGTTCCAAGTTACAGCCCTTCTCCTCATTTGCCTGCCTATTTTCAATGATGTCTCAATATTTTGATCTCTTTATGCATGATGCAAAACGTTCTGGAGCAGAATAGGGAAACAAAATTTCTTTTCCTTTTGTTAATGCAAATTTCTAGGATATATTTGGCATAACAAACAACTACTTGGAACAGCCAGATAACTCCTCACTAATTTTGCTTTGTCTTATCTGGCTTTCTCTTGCCATTTAGTTAAACTGTTCGGCTGCAGACACATACGCTACAGCAGTTTAGTCACCTGAGTCTGAGGGCTAGGATGAGAACTGACTCCTTCATTCTTTGTTCCCTCCTGTGAAGGTTGCTGAAAGGTTGCGTGCGGACTTTCCAAATAAATGGGATCTGAACAGATAGATTCAGCACCTAAAAATCAAAAGCGTTTTGAAGAGTCGAGTAAAGCACAGCCAAAAGCATCCTCAAGGACTTCAGGCACGTTTGGGCCATGTACTTGGAGGAATTCCAAAAATGCTGTAGAAAGGTCATTTTTAGCAGGCCACTGGAGCATTGTTTTCATAACAAATGTCGACTGTGATAGGAGAGAAAAAGGGTGAAGGAAAACACTACAAAAGCAGAATACATAATAACGGTTCAGAAGATCGATCTAGGTGTACTCCCACTCACATGCAGATAAGCTCAAAGAAGTTCTCACAGATTGCAGATAATTGCATGTTTCACAGTCGTGTTGGTTTGGGTTTTTAAGTTTTGGGTTGTGCAGTGAACAGGCACCACGCAATTGTGAACACCAGGTACATTTAGGGCGTTAATTTATATTCAAAAAGAATAATCTCCAATGCTGTGATTTAGGTTTCTGGGCTTTAAGTTTACACATAGAGATAGCAAAACTATAACAAAATTATTTTAGATATTTGGGTTTATTATTCTATTATTCATAGCCTATTATTTATAGACTTTCTTTTTTTATTATTAAGTAGTTGAATTAAGAGGCAGTGAAGAGCTTACATGTATGAATGCCTTTTAAATTAGATGTGGTCTGAAATTATGTTTATGAATTCACACCTGTGTCGGGGCAATCCCAGGCACAGCTACAGGTTGGGCAAAGAGGAGATTGAGAGCAGCCCTGCAGAGGACTTGGGGGTGGTGGTCGATGAGAACATGGAAATGAGCCGGCTGCAGTGTGCGCTTGCAGCCCAGAAAGCAACCGTATCCTGGGCTGCATCCAAAGGAGCGTGCCCAGCAGGGCCAAGGAGCGGATCCTGCCCCTCTGCTCTGCTCCCGTGAGACCTCAGCTGGAGCATTGTGTGCAGTTCTGGTGTCCTCAGCATGAAAAGGACATGGAGCTGTTGGAACAAGTCCAGAGGAGGCCACGAGGATGATCAGGGACTGGAGCATCTCCCATAAGAAGACAGGCTAGGAAAGTTGTGGCTGTTCAGCCTGGGGAAGAGAAGGCTGCGTGGAGACCTCATAGCAGCCTTCCAGTATCTGAAGGGGGCTACAAGGATGCTGGAGAGGGGCTCTTCATCAGGGACTGTAGTGACAGGACAAGGGGTAACGGGTTCAAACTTAAAGAGGACAGATTTAGCTTAGATGTAAGGAAGAAGTTCTTTACTGTGAGAGCGGTGAGGCACTGGAGCTGAGGCTGCCCAAGAAAGTTACGAATGCTCCAGTCCTGGCATTGCTCAGCACCAGGTCAGACAAGGCTTGGAACACCCTGGTCTAGTGGAAAATGTCCCTGCCCCTGACAGGGGTTTGGAACTGGATGAGCTTTAAAGTCCTTTCCAACCCAAACCATTCCATGATTCTATGAACTAATGTGCAAAGCTAAAAATGAACAGGCCTATTGAAATGCAAAATACTGTTGTCATTCTTATAATTACCGGAATAACAAATGTGGCGCATCATTGGATTTTATCCCTTTGACTGCACTGTGCAACTATACTCAGAACTTTACAGTAGAAAAAACCCAAGTTTTTCTACTTAAAAAAAGGAAAAGTCCTATATAAAAAAAAATCTTGAAATCTCTGCATTCTTGATCCTGCTCCCATTTAATGGAAGAACATATGCAAAGTAACCACTAGTTTGTGTTTATGTGCATAGCTGTTCCTGTTACTCTTTACTAGGCATTAACTAGATGTTTCATTGATCCATCCCTGGAGAGCAAACAACTGTGAAGAAAGATTAACATAAATTTAAAGGGCAAAGCAATTCTTTGCTGGCTAATTCACACAAAAGCTGACTGGATTCCAGCTGGCAGGCTGGGTGAGTGTGCTTACCACCTTCTTGCAGGGCACCCAGAACCTTTTTAGGCCCCAGTCATCAGTCAGTAAAGTAAGGGGTGGCCCCTATAGCTCCTCAGGGTCACCGGGCTGCTGTGTGCCCTGAGCTCCATCAACACCAGCCACTCAACCTAATGTATCCTTGCTTGCCTTAGTGGGTCTCCCCTGACAGACTTTATGCCTTTCCATGTGGGAGTACTCCCTTTCATATTGTTAAGTTACTAATGGCCCCCATCCCAGCAAAGCTCCATGATTTTCGCCTCATCTTTCCACAGACTCTCTTGCACCTCTTTGTCCCAACTGAGCAGCTCTCTGAGCAGCTGCCCAAGGCTGTGCCATTGGGCTGTACCAGAGCCAGGCTGGCAACGCAGCTGAAAGCGCTCCAGCATGGAGCTCACAGCAGGAGTGAGAGAGGTTATAAAAACTTTATCCAACAGTATCTCAGTTAACCAATTCCAGATGAAAAGCAGGTTCTCCTATAAAACAGTATCCAGAACAAAGCTAACAGTGCAGCCGCAGGACAATACACGTTTTACCTGGGTTTTGCCTATTCTCTCTTTTCAGTTGAAGCTTTGTGAATATTGCCTATTTGTTTTTGTTTAATAATATGACAGATCAGGGTGCCCAGAGGCAGGCACCTGCCTCTTTGTAAAGCATCCTACCACCCTGTCAGGCAGCTTTCAATTACTGTGCTTTTGTGTATCCAACTGTGTCTTTATTAAGAGCGCAGAGATGATGGTGACAAGCAGGTCTGGTACTTACCCGTGATACTCTGCTTTGCAGCCTGCATTTTCCTGAAGACTTTGCCTGGGGATTTGGAAACCCCAGCCTTTAAGAAACCATGAGCCTTTCGAGAGCTGAGGAACTGGCATTAGAGCTTCACTGGAGGCTGGGTGGCTGCTGCGAGGTTCAGAGTCACGTTACAGTCAATACAAGTGTCCCATTGGTATTGATGGGTTCATTATGAATTACTGTTTCCGTGCCTAATAGAGTGTCTTTGGTTCCTGCACCATGCACAGTGAGTTACAACTTGATTGTCTGCAAGAGGCTGAAAAGCACTGAAATAGCGTCTTGTGATGAGGGCTGTACTATGCTTGCAACAGACATTTGGGTGTGAGGGTGCGCACTGGCACCCTTGCGTACGATGGCTGGTTCATTTATACAGTGTGGATCTCCACTGAAAAATCTGTTTTACTGAGTTGAGTCTGGAGATTTGGGGAGATTAGACAATTTCTTTTAACTACATATTTTAAATCTTCATCGCAAAGTTTAGTGCAGTTGGGGGATACCCAGGTCCTGTGCGGTAGATGCTAGAAAGGGTCAAAACTGTGCAATTTTACCACACCAGCAAAGCCTCAGCTGTGTGAGCCTGGCTGATAACCCTGTGTTTCGCTGTGAGAACCCGAGAACAAAAACGTTCAATTAAATCTCATTTGGGAAAGATTGGGAGTCCCATGCACAGATAACCAAACCTTGCACCAGTCTAACACTCAGAGGTCATTTCAGCAAAAAAGGCAGAGGAACAGCTTGTAGTTTTCTTCTATCTTGGGGGTTTCCTGTATGTGAGTTAGAAAACTGCCATAACCTCACTGTCTGAATTTGGCAGCCACTTTGATTCCACCACTGACATAAAGGGACTCATGGCTAGTTTTTAGAGGAGTTAGAAGACTACACAAGACTATTTTTTCTCCCAGTGAAAACCAGCTTGACTAGAACATAAGTTCTATAATCCATTGTTTTTTTCTGCCAAGAATGAACATGCAGTGAAATTATACAGATGTGATTTTGCCACAGCTTGAAGATATTCTTTAAGTCCTAGAACCATTAAATCAAGCTGTTACCATTTTATTTCTATTTATTAATTACTACTAAGAACCTATAAAAAGAAGTATGAAAAAAAGAAAGACAATTTAAGCATTACAGCTTTCTGTATTTTTTTCTTGCAGAATAAGCTTAGTAAAGCATGTGGAGGGAAAGAAGCAATTTCTGTTCGAAAGTATCTTGTTCTCCCTTTCTATTACAGTTTTTCATTGCAAAACCATTTTTTTTTCTCAGCTCATTCTTGCAGTGTGCTGCCAAGACAATCTGGCCAGAAAGGAAGGGAGAAAAACAGAGATTGTTCTCTCAAAGAATATGGAAGTTAATACAGTCTCGGTCAGATCACTATTCCCTGAGCACCAGAGCTCCTTTTGACCTGTGGGGAAATAAATGCTGTAGCTAGCTCTGACTTAATGAAGAAAGCAAAATAAAGCTTTTTCCATTTATCATTAGTCCCCTTGCAAGCCCAGCTTTCCGAGATGTCACCTCTCTCCTGGCATTGCTGGTCCCGCGCATCAGCAACACGCGCTGCTCTGAAACCAGGGGGTGCGTTTGACTGCCCAGGAGGCTGCAGAGCAGCAGGGGAGAGCACTGAACAAGCTCCAAAGTTCTCTTCTTCCCTCTGAGCAGCGTGCAGGCTCCTTCCATAGCTTTCATGGATGCATACATTACTGGATCACCGTATACTGACAGTCATCTCTTGGCATTTCCCAGCGTAGGAATGTCTTCAGGATGCACAGGAATTAGGGAGACTGGGCTAAGAACTAGCAAATTTGCGCCCATGTTTTCGAAATAGAAATCTAGTCCCAACCTGCATCGAATTATTAATGCTAACTGTGAGGTAGAAAATGTGGTTTTCTTAATAGTGTTTGATAGGTGAACAGGTAAGACAGAGAATATACAGGGGTTTTAATTCTAACATGGAATGCATTTCAAATCAAGTGAATGAGTGCAAATAAGATCATTTCTTTTCATACGCAGTTATTGTACTGTACCTCCCAGTGTTACTGCTGTGAGACTGTAATTAATGTTGATAAATGCTCATGTTCTCTCTGTGCAGCATGGGCCCACAGACAATTGGTTGTATCAGAGCATGTCGAATCCTACATAAAAATATAGTTATAGATCATTGGTTTTAGGATAGACTTGAGACAAGTCAATTTATTTTATTAGTAGCTGAATCTATACTTAAAACTCTGAGGGTCCAAGTGTTTCGTCCGTTATGTTCTCAGTCTTTCTGGTGTGCTTTGCTATAACTTAAGGTATTTCTGCTACTCTGGTCTCCAGCTTCTGAATGCAGCAACAGTTTTCCACAATGGTTTGGTGGACATGGGCCATATCTTCAGTGAACTGTCTTTTTCAAGCTCCTGAAGGTAGATTTTCTGCCTTCTAAGATGGTGCAGTACCTTCTGGTGGTTACTTTGCTAGAAATCTTCTTATAGAGACAAGAAACTTCTAGCTTTCAAAACACATGGGTAGGAGTTGCAGGTATGACAAAATTCAGAGCCTATCCAATGATATTTTTTCTGGCTTTGCTTTATGAATGACACCATTCCCCATATTCATTTCATTTGTCCTTTCCTGCTTCTATCAAGTTTGGATCAGTTTTAACAATATAATAGAGATTATGTTTGCATGAATAAGTATGTGGTTTTCTTTATATTCTTTACGTATCTCAATGTGGATCGCAGTGGAACTCATTTTTTCTTCATTTTTTTTTCTTCTCACATGAACCAGTATATGATTGACATGTTCTATTAAACTATATCTAGATAGTCATTAATTCAGTTTTAATGGGAGTGCAGTTTCATTATGTATCTGAGTTTACTTTAACAATACTTTAAATTAAAAATTCTGTTGGTACTATATCTGCCTTCCCAGCTAAAGAGGACAAAAAATTCCTGGGTTTAAAAACCTTGACATTGAAGATAAAGGCAGTGTCAAGGACTGCAATTTCCAGTTTGATTCTGGGAGATCTGCTTTGGGGCTAGAACGAGGAAAGAACTGTGAGAACTTTCTGTTGTAGACCCGTGGTTCCAAACCTGAAAGGGCCACTCATGCCATGAGGATTTACGAGGAGAAGGGGGTCCTGGGCTCAGGCAGATGCAGAACCTGAATGAGATGGGCCTTCCTACCCGACTTTATCTCACCAGATCTCTCTTCCTTCTGTCCTTACGTCTTTCCTTCCTCATGTTCTGTGGCACTTCAATCCCTAGTTCGTATTACAGAAGTGGAATTGTGTTGCCAGTGCCACAGACAAAGTAGAAAGGACTAAAACTGCTTCTGCTACCAAGAGTTGATCAGGTTTAAACCAGACAAAAGGAACATAAGTGTCACTAGATCTAGCATAACCTGACCCGCCCAACAGCAGCATTTTCCCAACAATTATTTTAATTCAGCTGCTGCAAAGTAAAGAGTTAAAATCAAGTGTTCATGAAATCGGACTGCCAGTGTTTCTTATTTTCTTGTAACTGGAAAGGTTTGGGTTTTTTTAGTTTAAAAGGCTAGGTAATTCAGAGGGGGAAAACCTTTACTGGGTTTTCTCATAGATTGCATACAGTGTGCAGAAAAGAAGCAATGCTAATGTCTAATGAGCCTCACTGATAAGGAAAAAAGAAAGGGCAACTTTATTTGAGAAACAAAATGACAGAGTATTTCTAGCTTCAATATTCCGTTTTAATTCTACTTCTTTGCTTTCCAAATACTGCTTTTATAAAACAAAAACAAAATATAGACTTAAACTTGAACTAGTGAGGCTTTGAAAGCCATTTCTGATTGTGTACTTCTGTGTCTCAATTTTTTATCTACAGTGTCTCCAAAGCACAAGTACACACTTACGGCAGTGAAGACCAGCTATATCTTAAGTGGCTGAAATACTTTCTGAAACAAACTAAATCTTGATCACTGATCAAGAGATGTCCAAGGTCATTTGGGGTTTAAAAAAGCACACAATAACAAAGGTAGTGTCAAACTAAGGGATTTTTCATGGTTATTAATAGAGTTTATTAATGACTGCACTGCAAGCAAGACCATATTTTAGAGACTGCCTTCAATGGCCAATCATACAACTGAGAAACCTAGCCAGCCTTCCTTTTACTGTCTTCTACCTGTATGCAAATTCTATGCAATTTATTATGCTCTGGGTTTCATTTCAAAATAAATGCTTTAGTGACCTTTAAAATCATCTCTGTTATTCTGTATAAGCAGTATGCAGTAAATCCTGTACTTGGAAGTACGTACATGTATGATGATGAGTTGGAAAACATATTTAGGAAACACATTTCAGTTTCAAACATGCAAATCACTGTTGTAATAAACTGTGATTGAAATTGGTTTCGGAGTCCTAACAGGTGAGTTGAGAGTGACATACATGGTTCTGATCTGAATAAAACTGTTAAACATTTTCTGCATTTTGAAGTAAGACTTGGGGTTTGGTTTTGGAGAATACTGAGTATCTTCATTCGCATTTGTTCCAAGAAGCACTTATTTTTCAGAACTAAGAAGGAATGGATCTTCAGAGTTCTTTTCTCTCAAAAAAGTGGCCCTGAAGACCACTGCCTTTATTCTGTGCTTCTCCTTTTTTTATCATTTATTGGGACCATGCCTGTAGTCAGTTCTTTCTGACTGGGAGAAGTTAACCTAGAGCGGCCAGTCTTCTATCTTGTGTTTTCCATTTCCTCTGTCCAGAATGTGTTGGCAGCATTTCCTTTCCTGAGGTTTTGTTAGGCAGTATGTTTTGTACTTTTATTTTCTTCTTAATACATGTGTGGGCAGTTGAAATCCTTTTTTTTTCCCCTTTTCTGCTTTGTCCTAATCAAAAGGAATTGACAGTCACATCCCTTCTGAATACGAGCTTTGTTACTAGACTGCTCACATGTGTGACAGGTGCAATCTCAACTGGTACCCAGTGGAACCTCATCAGTCATGCTGGTGTTTTATCTGGTCAAATTGCATCTAAGTACTGAAAGGATTAAGCAGATATCCTAACACTGTGGTTTAGTGACAGTTCTTAAGCACTGATAGGAAAAAGACTGGGAATTTTCATCTCCATTTCTTCATACAATATCCTTTTTAGTTGAATTTAACACATTGTCATAGCTGGGATGGAATAGGAATAGGAGGTATTCTTTCTTAACAACAACACTATGTTCCATTTTATGTTTTTCAGGCATTTCTTGTTCAAGACATCTTCTGGAACTACTCCGCTGTTCAGTAGTTCTTCCCCTGGTTACCCGTTGACCTCAGGAACAGTTTATACTCCACCTCCCAGACTGTTACCTAGAAATACATTCTCCAGGAACGCATTCAAGCTGAAGAAACCCTCCAAGTATTGTAGCTGGAAATGTGCCGCTTTATCTGCAATTGCTGCTGCAGTCCTGCTTGCCATCCTGCTGGCGTATTTCATAGGTAAGGCTGTGTTCTCTCTATCAAATCACACAGCTATGTCAGCAAGTGAAAATTCAGCGGTAGTAGGGTGGTCAGTCTGTCACACAGATTTGTGTTTGTAATGAGGAAAGAAAATTGTTATTCCTTACACTGACAACTGAGGTAAAATGAAACATTCACCTCCTGTTCACTGTCATAAGAGCAGAGGAAACAAGAAATTGATTCAGGATTCTCAGCGCAGTGTTAACTTTAGGTGTTGCATATGCATCTCTCAAGGATGGTGCAAGCAATGATTTTTTGTTGTACTACTATATATTAAAAAAATTATCTGGAAAAAAATGTGATTTTTGTGCTGGTGGGTGACTCCCTGTGAGTAACGGAAGCTCCTGGCATTTAATAAGTCTCAGTCTGAATCTTTGTGAATAAATTCCTGGTGGTGTTAAATCTAAATAGATAGTTCAATCCTATGCACTGTGGGGTTTTGTATTCCACACTTCTTTAGTATTTTGTCAGCAAAAATACAGAAAGGAAGCCAAATGTTGTGCTTATTTCTTAGGATCAATATATGAACACTGACTGCACCATGTCTGCATTCTTTCTGTGGTCTTTTGAGATTTTTTTTTAACGTGTTTCTGTTATTTTGTGTCTCTTAATGCAATTATTTTTTGGCACCCAATTCGCCAGGCACCCCTCTCCCTGTCTGTTGTTCTGGAGGTTTATCTAATTCTACATCAGCTAGCTGCGTATTTTATACCTTTCACAGTGCCTTTGACGATACGTTGGTGACAATGAGATGCTGCACAAACTCTCTAGCTTCAATGACTATTTTGGAACTATGGTAGCTTGATACTTTCCAGACCTATTCTGTGAGGGGTTTAGTTCATCTCTGAATCTAATTGCATATTTAGTGCTCAAAAGACCTATAAAGATGTACTGAATTTACTCCCTATTCTCACTCAACAGTGTAGACACTGTTTCCTAAGGAAAACCTATTTTTCATACTAATGAGGTTCCATATGTAAATAATATATACAGCAGTAAGAGAGAGCTGACTGGCTGTTTTATTGCTGCTGTCTCTTTAGGCCAGGCCTATATCCTAGTATACTCGATACTACAGAGCTAACAGACAAATAGCAGGCTTAGTTTGATATATAAATAAAAAGATTGGAAAGCACATGATTTATTGTCCGTGACACTTATCATACAACAGCTCTCTGTTTGAGTGATTATGCACATGGGGAATGATATACTGCAAGTTGAGTTTTTTAATCATGTGCATAACTTTGAAGTGATGGATTATGAAACATATTTTTCCTTGGTATTTAGGTTACTGTAATCTAAAGCAAAGCTTTGCAAAATGTCTATTGTATGATACACTTTCATATACTAAGACAAGAGGGAATGTAAGATAATGCATTGACTTTTAATAATTGATGAATCATCTATCGTTTCAAGTAGTAACATAAGTGATCCATTTTGACAGAAGTTTTTGAAGTAGTCTTCCCTGACTAAAGAATGATGAATGCAATAGAGTTGGCTAGTAAACACAAGAAAGCAGGTTTTAGAACAAGAGTGTTGGCTCAAGGATTAAACAGTGAGAAGTCACCTGACAAGCTTCCGTCCATACACAGTAAAGAATGAATATACAGCAAAGCCAGAAAATAGCTGCAGTTAATCCTGTGAATAATCCTGTTATGCTACTTAGCTTTGTCAATATATCTAGGCTGTGTGAAGATGATCACATCAATGCTAATCAAGACTATTGCAGGACCAAATGAAAAAAGCAATGTTGGCAAATATGAGGTAAATTACATTGAAAGAATACTTAGAAGTTCTCTTAGACTTCAGGATTTTTAAATGTATTTTCCTATAATAAAAGAGATGGGGGAATTGATGCAGATAAGTCACTGAAAATAAAGTCCACATTTAAATATGGGACTTTCAGAGAACATGCCAAAGATATGGGTGGCATGAAAAAAATTTTCAAATGAGGGGTGATTTAAAGAGACAAGCAAAAAAATATCACAACAGAGAAAAAAGAGCAAATATTTTTTAAATAGCTCAGGCATTCCTATTCCCTTTCTGGTAACACACAAATAAAAACACAGCACAATGAAAAGACGTAAAAGTTCATTANAGACAAGCAAAAAAATATCACAACAGAGAAAAAAGAGCAAATATTTTTTAAATAGCTCAGGCATTCCTATTCCCTTTCTGGTAACACACAAATAAAAACACAGCACAATGAAAAGACAGTATGGTTAAAGCATTAAATAATTTCATATTAATAAGTGCATAATAACCTTTGGAATCTTTTGCCACAGTATATTAACGATGTTAAATAAAGGTACTACTGAGATTTTAAGAAGCGAAACATTTGTCAAAATAATGACAATATGTCTTGTTAAAACAAAATTTTTAGGTTTCTTTGTCAAGATACATATGGATTGGTGGGTCCTACCATTGAAGTTTGTGTTTTTAAATAGACTCTTCCTTTATGCACCAGTCAGTATCTGAATTCTCCTAAATCTTCCTCTGAAGATCATTTCCACTAAAAAGAGCATTTTAAGATGTTTCTATGTCTGACTGTTACATTTAATAGCAGAGTACAGGAAAAAATCATCTCAGTTAGCTTTTTCCTTACATGGCATACAGAATGTTGTCTGATGAGTTAAAGCCAGATTTACCACTTCTCCCTGTTTCTTCAGCAGGCAGATGTAACTGAAATGCACAGTATAAGTTAGTAGCGTTGTACGTTTTGGTAAATTCCAACATGCAGTGTGTAAATAAAATTGTCCTGCAATCCCATTTGAGGCATACGTCATTTCACAAAGGCCAGGAGTTATTCCTATTATCCAGGGGTGACATGAAGAACGTAGAACCAGCCATTCAAATTAGGACATCCTGAAGATATTGGGCTGGTGGTAAAACCCAGTTACAAGAAAGCAATTTATAAAGTGTCGAAAGGAAAGCATATAGCACACATATTGTCTTTGTCAGAGTGTTCACTTCAGAGGTTAGGGGAGTGATGAAAGCATTTGTCATGTTAAATTAGTTTTTCGCTCTTTAGATTCATGCCAAAGTTGGAGGGGAAAAAATATGAAAAATAAAAGAAGGAAGGAGAGGAAAAAGCAAAGTCACCTTGTGCTTTTCACAGAGCAATTGCTGCCAAGCATGAATATCACATTTCTGTAAGCCCTTGTGCTGCTCTCTCTGATTTCTGCCAATCTAACTCTGAGCATCAAAGAACATCAGACCAGCAATATGTCAGTATATTAAAAATGTGGTAATTTAAAGTATTTAGACTTGCTTTGGGAAAAACAAGCCAAGCAGCCCCACCAAACTGTTATGTCCTGTGGAAACGAAAAGCTGTAAGGTTTAAAGATGCCCCACTTGAAGATAGTATCTGGAGACTCAGACTGATAACTTTAAGGGTATTGATGTATTTTATCTACTCCTATTATGTGCAAGAAGATATAGGGAAAATAAAGGAAAATGGCAGAAATTATAACAATTGCATGCTTTCAGTACATCTTCAGTGCGCGTGTAGCATAAATTTAAAATAATATATTCACTTCTGTGATATAGAGAGGGCTGAATTGCCAAAGAGTCTGGCAGTGAATTAAGCAAATGAAAATATCCTTTTCTTCTTATTATTCCCTATATAGATTTAAAATGAAAGCCTGAAAAGTAGCCGCATACAGAACGCAAGACATATAGGCAAATAACAGTTAGTTTATTTGGCTCTCCCGCTTGTAGCCACAAAAGTTTTCATTCATTTCTGTGACAGAAAATAAAATTGATGGGGTTTCTGAAAAAAGAAATAGACTTGGAAATGAAAGTCTTGTCTTCACCGTGCATCAAAGATATGTAGGTGCCACCATCTGCATAAAATTGTGTCCTTCCGGTGTCGAGATCAACTTGAATTATTTTCTTCCCAGAAATGAGTCAGATATTTGCTAATGTAGGTGCTTGTGTTAAGCTTCTTGTTCATTCATATTTGTAATTTAGTCCAGCCAGAAGTCCAGTTGTCTTTTTGACCCTCATTCCACAGATCAGGATTAATCAAAGCAGTGGGCTCAAGTGGCTAGCTGGTGTACCAATTGATTTTTATTTCTCTCTGATTTTTTTTGGTGAATGGCAACTTCACGTTTCATGTGATTTCTTATCTCGCATTTGTTGATTTTTACTTGTAGAGACAGAAAACCGCTGACTTCGTTTTGTCCAAGCTTCACTGAAATCAAAATGCTAGGCATTTTGGAAACTGAGATTGGAAAAAGGGAAAAGCATGCAAGATGGAACCTCTGAGAGACAGAGGTCATCTGGCTGCCAATCACTGCTATCAGATTCACTTGAAATCAATGTAAACCGAGGGAGCTCTGCATCTTGGAGGATTAGCTGATGTCAGAAGGGTCTGTTCTTAAATTTGCATTAAAAATAGGTGTCAGTGAAGGAGCAGTAATTAAATTTTAGAATATGCCTGTCATATTCTAAATGTCACATGTACAGTGATTCTTACTGACTGATATCAGTCAGTCTGAGACAGAAAAGAGTAGTAGTAGCTCAGTAAGCTTGTGTGATGCTGCCACTGAGAAGAGAGACTTTGAGCGTTTCAGGGAAAATCATCTGGCCCCGTTCCATAAGGAAGGTAGGCACTAATGCTGGGAATCATGGAGCTTGGCTCCAGGAACTTTAGATGTGGCTTTTTAGCCTAGCAAGTGTCCTAGTCCACAGTCCAAAGGTGTGAGAGATTCATTACATGAAGGAGACACCTTTCCTAGAGTCAGAATGCTCTATTCGCTGTATATGCGTAATACCACAAAGAACAGGAGTACCTTCATGTGAAATTGCTTGCATGTAGTTTGCTTGTGCTTTTCCTGAGTCAATCACAGAAGCTTGATTTACAAGTTTGTTCCCAAAAAACCCCAACCCAGTGCACCTATTGTTTTGCATAGCAGAGATGTCAGAGATAATGGAAGTAGGTGCCTTTCAGTGTGAAGGAGCAGTCTTATCAGCCTGTGCAATTCTCTTTGACTTTGTTGAGGATTTTCACAGAGTGAACCTCAGCACTTGAAACCAGAGTGAGATTAATGTTTCCATAACTCACAAACTGCTATCACATGCTTAGCACTTGAAATTGAAAACCCTTTCTGCTTAGCTACCGATTTGAATTGAATGGGCTCCAAAACCTTGGCAAGAACCAGCAGGCCAAGAGGTTTTTTCTTTTCTGTGATACTGGGGTTCTGGTTTGGGGGGCACGGTTTTGCTTGGTTTCTAATATCTATTGCACAACACAATCTAGGATGGGTCTGAGAAAACATTTTTGACAAATGCTGGTAGTGATCCCCAGAAGCTGTTAAAATATATTACTGTGCACTTAAGTAGTGGAATTGCCTAGCTGATGCTGTACTGCTCAAAATATGTGGCATGGGAGAGGTTAGTATCACAAAAATGGGCAATGTGATATGATAGGATAGCATTGGCTAAGCTGGAAATGTATTTTGTTCCTTTTTCTCCTTCTGAGTTGCAAAGCACATGCTGTGCTTCACATGCTCTGTCATTGCCATATCATCCACAAACTAGAAAATAGCCTGGATTTTGTAATGGCTCCATAACAGAGGTTATTCTCACTTTTCATAGTGGAGATACTGAATATTTTGAATTCATTTAGAAGCCTAGGATTTAATCCCAGAATCACAGGTATCGAGTCTTGTCAGGGCAAAGAGATAGCAGAGAGAACTGGATGCAAAACAGGTCTTGCAGGAAGTCAAGGGGGAAAAATGATGGAAAAGTTTTGAGATGCTTTAGGGAGACATGCATCATAACCCACCCCACAGACTGAGAGGAGAGCAGTTCTCAGGGGAAGGGTGAACATAAGGAATAGTGAAGATTATATTTTGCCAAGTCAGAGGCACTTGGTCAAATAAACCTGTGGTCATTCTCTCTGAAAAGTCAGTGCTCAGTATTAGTGTAAAATATCCCTAGGTAAGCATTACTCTTTTAGCAGCTATTTATATTGATCCCACCAGGTGATCATTTATTGGTTCATTCCTATTGATTATTTGTTGCTCTGCTTCTTCAATAACTCAATGTGTTGTTTTGCACTTAGCACATTTGTGCGTTTTACTCATTTAAATGTAGAAGTGCATATTTGCCTTTTGGAAAAGAACTATTGCTCAGTGGGGTAATACCAGATTGAAAAGTGCGACATAGCTTTTATAAGGGTGGATAATGGAGTTTTTACAACACTTATGAAAGCCCTGAGAAACGAAACACAAGTAAAAAACACTGAAGTGTACGAAAGAGACGAGAATGCTCAAGGAACTGTCAGGAAGACAAAAGATAAATAGAAATTAAATTCCAGTTGTGAAAATAATACGGCAGGGTAACACACGGCAGAGATTATGGAGCAAAAGAAGTTGAACAGTGGGAAGAAAAATGACACATCACTGTGAAATGACAGAAAACTCTACTCGCCATATAGCATAATGTGGTGACATTACCTCTTTTAAGTAATTTAAGAAACTGTTCAAGAAACAGCTTTCAGGTTCATTTCAGTTCATGCTTATTCAGGCTTTGATTCTCTGTAGTCTTGCTGTATCATAGTTTGAGCTGCCTGTTTATGTCACTACTCAACTTGCCAAGGTCCAGGGGGTTTTTATACCTAGCACTCCATATTCATGTTATGCTGTTCTTTGTTAATTCTTTTTATGATAGTCTTGTAGTTATAATTGGAAAAAAACCAGCATCTTCTTTGAAAATCTGTCTGATCCCTGGGACAAATTTTATGCTCTAGATTTATCTTTACAAGGTTGTAGGATAATTCAGGTTGAAAGGGACCTTTGGAGGTCTCTAGTCCAGTCATCTGCTAAAATCTTGGTCATCTCTGAAGTCCAGTCTGGTCTTGAAGATCTCCAAGGACAGAGATAGCACCACCTTCCTGAGCAACCTGTTCCACTGCTTGACTACCCTCATGGGGAAGAAGGATATCCTTATATCCAGCCTCCACCTTGCTTTAATGTATACCCTTCGTGTCTCATCCTCTTGCCATGTTCCAGTGTGAAGAGCCTGGATTTATTTCCTTGATGACCTGTAAGTACGAGCAGGCTACTTTTAAGTGCCCAGGCTAGAGTAGTTAATCTTCCTCAGGCTAGATTAACTCAGCTCCCTCAGCCTCCACTCCCACAGCATGTGTTCCAACCCCAACCATCCTGTTGGTGTTCCCTGGATATGCTCCAGATTATTGATGGCTTTCTTGTATTGAAAGGCCTGAAACTGGATGCAGATATCCCTAGAAGCACACTACTGAGTGCAGAGCTGATGGGAGTACTTATCTCCCACAATTTCCTGGCCATGCTTCTTTTCCTGCAGCCTAGGATATTGCTGTCCACCCTTGTTGCCAGGGCATGTTGCTGGCTCATGTTTATCACTGTGTCCACTGGAATGACAGGAGCAGTTCTTTTCATGTGGAGCTGCTCCCCAGGCAGTCAATCCCTGGTTTGTACCACTGCAAGGAATTATTCCCATTTCTAATGATTTGAGGTATTTTTGCCTGAATAATGGTGAGTGCTATACTCCAAGACATGGAGTCCTTTCACTGGGCGTGAATGTTTGTTTTCCACAACAGAATTTGACCATGATGGGTGTAAGCAAGCCAAAGCCTATTTTATCTAATAGATTGAGGGGTGTAGGAAGGAGATGCTCCTTTTTTGACTGATGCACGTATACTTTATGAATAGTCAGGAAATTCTGTCCTACTTCTTTTCTCATACCCTTTTCTGACATCAGAAGCTTGAATTACAATGCCAAAATGAAGAATGTATTTGGTTAGAAAAATCATGTTTTGACTTGTATCTTGAGCAGATTTGATAATGAGAGAATCACTGTTGAGCCCCACTGTGTGATTATTAGACGCTATTAATGTCTTTGTCTTGGCTATTACTAAATAATTACTGGAAAAGACAAGCATTTGCATTAATATAGTTCCTGAATGGGAAGGAATTGTATTCTCGTATGTTGATCTTGCAGAACCTTACCTAAAACTCTAAATATTCTCTGGGTTTAGTTTGTTTTCTTCCCCTGGATATCCAGATTTATCCCCCTCTGTCATGTTTGATTTTTAAAAGGTAATATGCATAATGCATAATATTGCTGCAGTTAATTTTAAACTTCGGGGTGTTTTGATTTGCTGGTTGGTTGATCAGCTGATTTCTTTCAACATTTTTCTCACTAAATTCTTTCTGAGGAAAGCCATAGAATAGAAGCAGTCTTCACATACTAATGCCAGTGTGGTGGACTGGGTTCCCCATTTGCTGGATGAGGAGGTTTTAAACTCTCTTCCTGCAGCACTTCATTTGTCTTGCAGGTATTGACCTGGATTAGACAAGATTCTCTGAAAGGTCAGTCAATCAATAACACGCTGCTTGTACATGTATGTTAACATCACTTTGCCTAAATCTGAGTGCACTGCACTAGTCTTGCAGTATATGATCTGTATATTTGCATCTTCTTCTTTCAATTTACTGATTTATCCTGCAAGAGACCTCCTGCTTTCTGTGTATAGCTGATGCAGTAATCAGAGACTGAAGAATTACAAGAGGAAGGCAGGAGATTATTGGAAGCCCCTATCCATGTCTACTTCAGCATGAAGCAGGGCATGAACTGCTGGTATCCTAATTTGGCTGCATAAACCAACTTCAGTGCAGTTGTACCAATAGCAAGAGCAAAGCCAACCTGCTACTGTTAAAAAGATTTGCCAATGTGAATGAAATAATTCTGTGTAGTCAGAAGTTTACAACTTTCATTTATAAATCGGGAACTTGGTGCTACAGCTGGGCCTCCTAAATGGGAACCATGAAACCCCAGAGTGTAATTCCAGGATGCAAGGCACGTGATTTAGCAGCAAACTCAGGTTTTGCTCCTGACAGCTGGAATCTTTCTTAACTGAATTGGAGTTGTGAGGTTGTGAGGGTAATGTTTTCTTTTGCAGAAGAACAGAGATACTTCTGTAAGAGTGTACTGTTGCTAGAGGATTTCTGTGCTCAGTTATTAGAAGTCTTTTAAAGAGGGGAAAATAGTGCCTGATATGTTGAGAAAATTAATAGATGTTAGAAAAATATCAGGAGTACATAGCAAGTCTCCCAAGGTAATATAAGGATAGATAAGAACTTAACAGCATCTTCACTGGTCTGTGGTAAATGCAGAATACTTTAAAGTGAAACAAAAACAATTTCACAGCAGGCACACTAACATTTTCCAGAGAAAGGCAGTGCAGCATCATAGTCCCTTTAAGCTTGCAGTAATGGGTTAGTATGCCGGTAACATCTAAGGTCTTTTCCAAGGAGAGAACTGCACACATTTATAAGAATGTGGTGCAGAGCTGGGACCTAAAAATAGAGAATCATGTTAAAAGTGGCCACAAGGCAGCAGAGAGCATAAAGAGAAAACAGATGCAATTTAGGCCCATAAGATTTATTGAGGCAAAAGTTTATTTCACCTTCTTTCTTTCTTCATATGTATGCCATTGTACAGCTTGCAACTCCATTAATCACTGAAATGCAAAACTCCAATGGCGTGAGAAAAGAGAAAGAAGGAGCCCATAATGGAGCCCGCTCATTAAGAAAAGCTCCGGATGTGAGCTTGTCTCTTGCGTGTTTTAACTTTTTCTTTCTTTGTTAATATTTTAATGGCATTTTAACTCTTAAAATAATGTTACTGTCCTTATGGACAGAGTTTTATTTTGAAGCTTAAAAACATCAAAGTTTTTTAACATGGGTCAGGGATTTGGGGCTTGGTTCATTAAGAGCATTTGGGTCTTTTTCAACAAGAAGAATTTTTCTGCACTTCTGGAGGCTCCCTGAAAATCCTAAAATAAATAATAGAAAAATAGTGATTTAAAACCTAATTTCTAATACAAACCAGTCCCGGCTGTCTAGATGAAGAATAAGCTTCAATAAATGGGAGACAGACGCAAGCCTCTTCAGTATGAAGAGTAGCGAGGATGCAGAAATAGAAATAGGTTTTTCATTACATGAGGGATTATGCCTGGGCCAGAAATGCCAAATATTCTGTGGACCGCAGCTGCACTTTCTGTCTGCTGTTGTATTAACTGGTAATAGTAAAACAATGATGTGATGGTAGAGACAGCTATTTGTTCTCAGAAATACAGAAAAGTTGTTTTCCTTTCCTTTGCTTGGATTGCCATAGTGTACTCCATGGCAGATCTTAAGCTTCTATCCTTTTGCAGCAAATGGGCTACAAATTAAAATATAGGTTCTCCTTGAGCACCACCTGAGGATGCGCATACAGCTGCTGATGGGCTCCCTTAGCCAATATTTCCTTCTGTCATTCTGACACTCCTTAGTCAATTCAGGGACTCGTTATCTGCTTGCACAACCTGGGTTATTGCAATTGCCTAAGCAGCCACAGGCAAGTGACGCCAATTAGGCCTGTAGCTAAGGAAGTGTGTGACTGCTACTGAAAGCAGTGAATTTATAGACATTCAAGAAAACACCAAGATATGTCTTGCTACTTGATTGGTTTTCTGTCATTTGATCAGCATTAGCCACTCTCACATTAGCAGCGAGGCTGGAAATAGTATTGGTTTTCAGGATGTAGTTTGGTGAAAGGTTTCACTCAATCTCATCTTAGAATATTTGTAAAGGGAAATTACTGAGGTTGAAAAGCTGTGATTTTCATCTCTCTGTTGTAGATTTTATATAGATCTCTGATGGAACGAGTTTTATCTTTTTCTTTAGGACAAATGAATGTTTAACAACATCTAATACATGCGGTTCTGTTCATCTTTAGATTTATTTTTTTTCTGTCAAAAATCTATGCATGTTCTTTCTATAAAAATCACTGTGAAAATGGTCTGCTTAACTCTATTTCACTGTACTATGAAGTATTGGTTTAATATGTTGTTTGACTTTTTAAAGTGAGTGATCATAAATCACTCATCTTTTCTCCCATATTTACCAGTAGAAAGCTGTAAATGGGTAGCAAAGAAAAGGACTTTTAAAGACTGTGCAACCTGCTTAACATTGATTTGAAACTCCTGGAATACTAGATATACAATAGGTAAACTGAAGGAGTGGGAATTTGCTTTTCTTTGACTGTGTGTGCATTTTAAAATGTACCCTTTTGACTGTGGTTTCCATGATTTGAGGGAACAGGTACTTAGTATGGAATTCATGCTTTCAGAATTCCCGGATAATGGTTTCAAAGCTATTCACATCCCAACCTGCATTCCAACTCAAGTCTAGAGTAGGAGACCTTCTAGTAGCTACTTGTAGTAGTATGGTGGTGTGTGGTGAGTAGCCCTCAGCACAGCACGGCTGAGGGGTTCAGGCAGTGGGCAGGTGTAGCCTGCTAGAACAACCCAGGCAGCTCCTGGGCTTCTCCTGGCATTGCCATTTTCAAGGGGCCCAGAGACCCAGGAGAAGAGTGAAATGAAGGTTGGGGATTGTGCAACAAATCCCCCCCTGACAAGGTCTATGCCTAAGACCTTGGACTTGGTCATTTCACATGGAGGATGCCTTTGTCCTTACCTGTGACCAGTGTGTGCTCAGTCAGGGAAGGGGCAGCACATGGCCTTGGACTGAATGCATAAAATCCATCCTATTTGTTACCTTTAGAGTATGGAGCCTTATCCTGAACTCAGATCTTTTCCGAATAGGAAGATCCAAACCAAAGCTATGGGCCCAGAGTTTAAGAATTCTGGTTCTTTTAACACATAGATTTACATGGGGGGAGGGAGGGGTTCAGCTGTCAGCTATCCTTTACATACTTTCAGCAGATTTTGTTTCAAATGCTTTCTATTAACAGCTTCTGCTGCATGCTGTAACTTGTATACCCTGTGTCCTGATTTCGGCTGGGATAGAGTTAATTTTCTTCCCAGCAGCTGGCACAAGGCTTGCTTTGGCTTCAGTCTGAGAATAATGCTGATAACACGCGGATGTTTTCGTTGTTGCTGAATGGTGCTTACCCTGATCAAGGACTTTCCAGTCTCGCTGGGTTTAAACCACAGCACTCTGACAATCCCAGAGCGGTTTGCAAAAAGGGTAATGGTAGCATATACTGCATACCTTGCTTTTTCTTTAGTATAGTCGTGACTCTGGAATCGTATCTGTTCTTTTATAGCTGTACAAAGCAATTTCCCAAGTTCAATATTCAGAGGGTTGGCATGCAGTTCCATGACTGAACACAGCAAATCAACTGTAACTTTCTATGGGGCTGCTTTTAGCCAAAATTTGCAAGTTTTCTCACACAGTTTTAATGTTTGAACCCAAATCTTTGTGGTTTCAGAGGCAAAAGATGTTCGTATTTCTCACTAGGCAAAACAGGCTTCAAATACCAAAGTGTTTGTAGGTGGCAGCAATTCAGTCTTTTATTTTGCTCAGTAATGTTGCCATGAAGATCTTCAGGTGAAAGATTTACTGATTTGATCAGTGGGCAGGAGAAAGGCTTTGGAAGTAAGTTGATTCTTTTAAACAATCACTCTTTAGCTACTCTCAGTCACAGTGGTTCAGCACATGGGTACTCATAGGTAAAAATGAAGTCATACAGTCGTATTGAAGGTAACTGAAGCTTTGCTTTCCTGGGCTGGAAATGTAAATGCAATCATGTCCTTTCTTGTTTGAAGGACAATACAAAATCCTAGATGCTTTCTCCTCACTTCAAGCGAGGACTAGGGCTGTGGGGCTTTTTCCTTCTTCTGTCCTCTTTCACTTGGCTATCTTACATTAAATGTATTTTCCATCGATATGCTTGTGCACTGTGCAACATGTGTTCAGTCTTTAGTAACTCATGGCACTTGTCAGTGCCAGCTGTGGACTTGGAATCCCATGTCTGTCACCATCATGAAAATATCCTCTTTGGCAACTCAGGAAATGGGAATCCTGCAATAGTTATCCCTGGTTTGCAGTAATATAGATGCCCTGCATGCCATTTACAAATTGAGACATTATTGCTTGTAAAAAATGCCATTTCAGTTTGAACTCTGACTAGTCTGGTAAGATAAAGGTAATGTTATTCTATGATAGTTTTACCTTTTAAAGCCTTGCCTAAATATAAACAGAGTTTTTCCCTAAAGCCTTTTCTTGGAAGTCAAAGGTCTGGATTGAAATGGCAAACTTATAATAGAGTTTGAGCTGCAGAATATGAAAAGGCCAAATTTGTAGTAGACAGAATTACATTATACATTTCTCTACTTTGCTTATTGTTTGTGTTTATGTGCATAGATACTTACAAATTGAGCTGATTTCTAGATATATATTTCTCTGAGTTCTTTCACCTGCTTTTTGTTTTGTGCTCCTGGATGAACTCAAGTCACATGTAGATAATACTTTGTGGTGAGCTAAAAATTACTAATACTGCTATAAATTGACAGAAATGATGAAAGTATTTTCCCTACTTTTTAGTTTACTTATTTTATGTATTCATCAGAATTTTACCCTAGGCCCATCCTTGAAAATGCTCCATGTGTACCTTTCTGAAGTCTGTTGGGAATGCCCACATAAACAAAGTGAGGAATGTGAAAATGAATCAGAGTTGGAGCAGGATTTTATGTAGCAGGGGAGAAGTTTACAAAAACAGTTAAGTCAGTAACTGAAAACACCTTTATTTCCTTTCCTGAAATTCACAGTATCTGAAAATGTTTAATATTTTGGAGTAATCTAGCACGTATTTGCCACCAGTACTAACTGATAATGAAGTACAAAATTGTACTCTTTTATAGTGAGAAACATGACTTCAGACCCATTGTTGCCACAGGGTGGGATGTAGTTTCAGTGCAATGTTTTGTATAAACTTTAATATGGCATACGTAAGGTTCACTCCATACTAAATCTGCAGTCTCCCAGCAGATTCACAGATCAGATGGGTCTGCAGAAAACTGCCATTCCCTCTGTATGTTTTTATGAAAGAGGGCACTAGGAGAGAGTCTTTAGGCAAAAGCTATTTAGGGCAAAGCATTTTGTCCCAGTTATGAAACTGGGGAAAATCCCTCTGACTCTTATTTTGATGGTATGGTTTTAAAACCAGCCCATGGCCGGGCAAAACTTGAACTGAAAATATTCTTACGCACCTCTAAAGCTTTAAAGCAAAGTTCTTTCTCTTTCAGTTTTGCTGACTGAAGGTTAGATGCAATGCCTTATGAGCATGGAGGGGCGGTGCGGAGGACAGTGCAGATTTTTCACTTCATCCTCTCTTAATGTGAAATCATCTGGATTTGACCATCCATTCTTCCCTGCCCTTGGCAGTGGTGCAGGCATCACTTCACAGTGTCTCTCTGGCACCATCAATCTGTTGTATGAGCTTGCAAGTGAGAAATGGACTGGGATGCCATGCTAAGAAAACAAATAGCACCAGTGTCCTAGCCAAGGACTAACAGATGGGGCTAAATTCTGCTATCCTCTTAGTAAATCTAGCTAGAAAATTGACAACCAGCTTTTTCAGCTTGAATAACTACACCCCAGGTCTACAAAAGGAATTCCGTGTACCACTGCATAGCACTTGCCTCTGTGGTTGAACTTGATAGATTGCATTGACCCGTAACCTGTTTTCCCACCGACCACCTTCCACAGTTCTATTTTCTCATGGGTATTTTAATTCTTGCCAGTCTGGACACCTTCCAGATAAGGCAGGTATTGCTGATGTCTTTCAAGAAGATGCAGGTTTGAATGCACTTGGATTTTATTAAGGGAAAACACATATCCTGAGGTATTCTCATAATTAAACAAAAATGTAGAAGCCAGGATTCTACTTTTTATTTTCCTTAAGAAAAAGTGAGCGTCTTCTTTAGGAGTAATAAAAATCATGTAAGTATTATTTATTTGTAAAGCAATTGCTGCTGTGATTGAAATTAAACATGGAATCATGCAGCTTCTGATTAATTCTAGCACAGAGGAGCCAAAAAAGGACTTGATTTTTCTGTAAATAGGCTAAATTAAGCTTCTGGTAAATAATGATAGTTGGAGGAATTGAAAAACAAAAAAAAACCCAACACCAAGACAAAAGTTTTATTCCCTGCTCAATGAAATTGCTTATTCATTTTTAAAAAATAAGACTATGATTCACTGTTTTCTAGAATTGAGATGAATTATAGTAAATGCTAATTTAGCTTATAAGCACTTTGCTGTGGGGAAAGTAAATGTTATTATGCCTACGTTCCAGATGACTAAATTGAGTTTCAGTAATGTATATACATTACTGTAAAAAATGGACCTTAGGTCTGCTGGTTTTGAGAGTCCATTTTGAGTATTGTCATGGTCTATATTCTGGTATTTAAAGGTAATGTAATAACTAGATCTAATGAAGATCATTGGGTTTCAGGAAGAAATCATAGCACAAGGTGGCAAAGTATGATTGACAATTCACACCTATTTTCAGGTAGTTCTGGAGGAGAAATCTGTGCATGAATGTTTGTGCCTGTTGGTAATGAAGTGACTTCTTCATCGAGTGATATGATCCTCAATGATAACACCAGATTCACTGCCCTTACTTTCCAAAGAATCCTAGTCATTCACATCACATTTGGAGCAATGTTTTAACATTGTTTTCCCTTACAGTAGGCACAATAATTTGTTCTAGCTAATGTCTCACACCTTTATTTGTGAATAACTGACGGTTTGTATGTTATTTTAATGAAGAATGTCAGTATGCTATTTGAGTTCTGATATTCTGTTAAAAGTTTGTATCGGGGTCAACCGAGTTTTGGGGGTCTGTGTGTCCGTGGTTTTCTCCCTGTCCTGCTCCACCTAACCAGCTTGTGCCCCAGCTGGTTTGATTTTCCCAGGTATGCCCGGAGAAGGCTATAGCCATGGGTGCTTCCAAGGTAATTAAAATCTTCCTCTCATCTTTCAGAATGCAGGACTTGCTCACCCAGCACAACCTTGTCTATCCATTTTTATTTCTGGACCCCAAATTACTGTCCCTGTGGGGCAAAGTATTGCTTTTCAGGTTGTTTGCTGGGGAAACATTGCTCCCTGGGGGGAAGTGCCACTATTTCTGCACTTTTGCCTCCCGTGACATCAAGAGAATTCACTGGTTGTTGCTGGGATGTCAGGTAGGATACCCTCTGCTCACACACAGTGTTAAGTCACTTGTTACCATTATTTTAGCTGGCGTCTATTATTCTTCTGGAATAGATAACGATAAAGGAGCAATTTCTTCAGAGCAAGAGTGAAGGTGACCACTTGGGGAATCTTTCAGTGCTAGTCCTATTCTGAGAATAAATGACAAATAGTGGGTTCTGGGACTATCAGTCCTAGGGTCTTTTATTAGCAGGTCATTCACCTTAACAAAGAAAAAAAATAGTTAAAGTACAGTCTGATGTGCCAGAAGCTGTAACAATAATAATTAAATATTTTACAGTAATGCTCTGTTCTGAAGGGAAGAAGACAAGTTTCATTCTCTTTCCCATGCAGCTCGGGAGAACTTTACAGAACAAGGAAAAAGAGCAGTTTACTATTTATGCTTTCTGCCTGATTTTCTTTTGGAGGGAGCAGATCCCAGCCCCCTAGTGAAGCTTTCAAAATTACTCTGCTCACACAGTAATCTGTCTTTTCCAACCTCTGGTTTCCTCATCCATCTTCTAATGCTGATACTACACACACCTCCTTTCAATGCTATTACATGTAGGAGTAGTTGTGTTTGTGTTACTGTTAGTGGTGGTAACATGTTTTCTCATTTAAGAATCTGCAGGGATGTTGAGTCTGATTCCAAGGAAAGTCATTTGTATGCTATTATTGAAAACAAAAAAATAAATAAGGCCCTGCAAAAGAAAGATAGCTGTAAGATGTGAATGTTAACCGTACCTGTTTGTAATGTGGATAGCTCTGCCTGGCAACGTTCCCAAATTGCTTTTAAAGATTTTAATCGTTGGTTTGTGGAGGAGACAGTGAATATTTTGATCTTGACAGTAAGAGCGTGATTCCATCCAGACAACCTGATACAGATTAATTAGGAGAGATGTTGCGAACGTGCTTTAAATAGCTTGTGTTTCCATGATACAGGTAAATAAAGCTAGATTTATTTTTCTTGATTGTTAAAGTCAGACTCTGTAGATTTTTTTTTCAGCTTTTTGTTCTTTGATTTCTCTGTGAAATTAGTATAGAAAAGTACAAGTTTTCTTCTTGATGTATATCAACTGAAACACAGCTGGGTGCATCTTATTTTACTGCTTTGAAGATTGCTGTTGCACCAGAATACAAGCACTTAAAAAGCAGTGCTATGCAGTGTATTGTGCTACTAAAAAATTCAATAGCTTCAATCTACAGCATTTGTATGCCACTGCCCGAGCATTTCTGCCAAGAGGTCGCATGTGCAAAGATAGTTGTATCCCTCCTCCTTCCTGTCTTTCCTCATCCTCTCCCCAGGTTCTGTATATTTTGTCAGTTATCGCCACAGCAGGTGGCTTGGGGCAGATAGAGGCCCAAAAACATGTGAATGAAGTAGCACATAATTTAGCGATTGATTTACAAAGCAGACACTGAGGGAAAAATGCTTCTCTCTCAGGTATCAGCGGGCAACCACTAAATCATCAGCCTACACGAATTCACAGCGCAGGCACCCATGAGGAAATGTTAAGGTAAACTAAGCTAAGCAGCACGCCGTGGCTGGCAGCTGGAGGGTGTCAGTGAAGGGTGACAGCGGAGCCTGGTGCTGTGTTGGGGTTAGTCACAGAGACTGGGGGACTGGGGCAGGATCATGCCTCCCGCCCGGCCGCCCTCCAGCTGCTCCTGGGCAGACGTTCACAGCAAGGCGGGTTTGCATCCCTGTCACAGCCGGTTGTCCTTCGCAGTGCTTGTGTCAAGAAAACATTTTAGTGATGATAGATTTATATTTGTCTTTTTGGAAAAAAAAAAAAAAGGAGGAAGCCCAGCAGTACTATGCTTCATCTTTATCTCACTTATGCTTTATCTCACTTTGTGCCAACTCAGTCTCCAGGATGCCAGTGCCTTAGGTACTCCGGAGTAATACTGCTGTGGTGTTGGAGAACGGCTCACTTTTTAGTTACAGCACTTGACAGTAATGCTGACAAACCCCACACGAGCATATTTAAAGGGGATGTTGCTGAAGTAGTTTCTTACATGTCCAGTGTATTGATAATTGCATTTACTGAGTCAATCGCACTCACTTATATATCAGCACTAGTGTTGTCAGCAGGGCCAGGGCAGCGATCATCCCCCTGTACCGGGCACTGGTGAGGCCACACCTCAAATCCTGTGTCCAGTTCTGGGCCCCTCAGTATGAGAGAGACATTTTGGTGCTGGAGCAGGGCCGGAGAAGGGCAGCGGAGCTGGTGCAGGGCCTGGAGCCCAAGTGTGATGGGGAACGGCTGAGGGACCTGGGGGGTTCAGTCAATCACACTCACTTATATATCAGCACTAATGCTGTCAGCAGGGCCAGGGCAGCGATCATCCCCCTGTACGGGGCACTGGTGAGGCCACACCTCAAATCCTGTGTCCAGTTCTGGGCCCCTCAGTACGAGAGAGACATTTTGGTGCTGGAGCGGGGCCGGAGAAGGGCAGCGGAGCTGGTGCAGGGCCTGGAGCCTGAGCTGAGGGACCTGGGGGGTTCAGTCTGGAGAAGGCTCAGGGGGGACCTGATGGCTCCCTACAAGTGCCTGAGAGGATGGAGCCAGGAGGGGCTGGGCTCTGCTCCCAAGGAACAAGGGATGGGACAAAGGGAAATGGCCTCAAGCTGCACCAGGGCAGGTTTAGATGGAGCTGAGGAACAATTCCTGCCCCACAGGGTGCTCAGGCATTGGAAGAGGCTGCCCAGGGCAGGGCTGCAGGCACCGGCCCTGCAAGGGTTCACCCAGCGTGGAGACGAGGCCTCAGTGCCATGGGGCAGGGGTGGCCTTGGCAGGGCTGTTGGACTGGATGAGCTTGAGGCCCTTTTCCAACCCGGTTGATTCTGTGTCTGGATGATTTACTGTACGTGGTTTGGTTACAGCGTTTCTGAAGGGGCAGGAGCCGCGTCTCCCGCTCCTCTCGAGCAACACGGAGCTTTGGCAGTGCTGGCGGCAGTCGGAGCAGCCCGGCAGCGGAAGGGGGCTGGCAGGGCACGAGCAGCCATGAGGGCCAGTTCCTGGCCTGGCTGCAGGCTGCGGCGGGCCTCCCAGGGGTGGTGGAAAGCCATGAGGTGCGTGAGGAGGGAGGGGTGACCAGTGACATCCACAGTGTCAACCTGGCGCTGGCAAAGACAGGAACGTGTTTCTCAGCTCACAAAACATCTGTTTTTCTCACAGCAGATAAGGAGCCCCAGAAGCCCAAGCAGAGAGGATGTGGCCCTTTCAGTAACTGACTGAAGACCCAGGCTTTCCTGAAGTGTTTTTCTTTCCACAGTACTGAGCTCAGGGTTAGAAGCTTTAATTTAAAGGTACTGAGGGAGCAATCTTGAGTTAAGATTACAGGTTTTAACCCCAGATTTCTTACTTGGGTCTAATTATCACTTAGACATGGTCCTGTTGACACTGCATCCTCCCTCATTTCACAAAGCTGACAGTGGTTGTACCCTCTGTGTGCAGAGTTAAGCTGCTGCTTGGCTCTTGCAATGGAAAACTGGAGGTTGCTTTAGTGTAAATGAGTTTTCCTTGCAAATATTAAGGGTTTATTGCCATCTACTTAAAGATGTGACTAAAATTGGTATTCACCAGCTCCTGCAGTTTTCATACAGTCCCACTGCATTTTCCCATGAGGAATTAAGTTTTGTTTCCCTGTTTTACATGCAGACATTGAACTTCAGTTAGCCCTGTTCTTGGCTTTCTGGCAGTGGGCTCATACTAAGGTACAGCACACTTGTGGTGCTTCATTGGCCACTGCTGGTCATGGAGCATCAGACTGGTACTGTGAAGGATGCTTGAGCCCAAGACGCAGTAACGTAGGGCAGGTTCTTTCCTCCAGCTCATTTTGGGTGCTCTGACTGAAATCAGTAGAAACCATCAAACATGCGACAAGTGCCCGTGGAAAGCTTAAGCTATTTAGGGATACTTTTATTATGGTATCTCCTGTAATGAAGCCTTAATATCACTGCCATTGAATTTACATGACAGATCTACTGAATAGCCTAGAAAATGATACCATTAATTAAGAGATACTGTAAGGACTTTGTGAAGATACAGGTAAAATGTGTGTGTTACAGCCCCATTCTGCAAAATTTATTCTTGCAATTATGGCCATCAATGCTGGCACAGAGAATACTCAAAAGTAAAGTCTGTCTTTGTAGGTAAGACTTAGGAAGCTTGTTCAGATATTTTAAGGGTTGCTAAGTTACTAAGATACAGACAGAAAGGTAAGTTTGTTTAATATGTTTTGTTGAATAAATTTTATAAAATATTACTGTGATCTGTGGTTCACTAGGTTATATCTAAGGCTTTGCTGAAGTGGAATTGTCATGAAAAATAGTATAGACTTGATTCATGATTGCATTATTCCTTTTTCACAGTGATATAGCTACATTAAAAATAATTGACTTAGACCAATGGGGCATGAAAAAGATGCAGGGATGAATTTGGCTCTGTATCTTGAAATGAAATATGTGCCATTTTCTGTTCAGCATTTGCTGTACCTTAAGAAAAATCATAAGGCAAATTACATCAAATCACACTATTAAAAGAAGCATTTTCTTCTGTGCAGTAGAACTGATCTGAAACATTTATGTGTTCAGAGTTTTCTCAAAAGCACACTTTTTTCTTGCCCTGTATTTAAAAATTGATAACCAAGGGGAAAAGATGGTTGAGTTATAAAAACAGGCTTTTTCTTGTAATTGTGTCATCCACTGGTAAAACATAATTGAACTAAAGGTTTGCATTTGCAAATGACCTTGACTAAAGTTTTACAATTTAAAGAATTCATTAATTGACTATCTAGGATGCCAGAATCACTTTACAGAGCGAATCCTGAGTAGCTCCCACTGAGAAGCCTGCATCAGGCAAAGACAGAAAGTTATTCCTTCTGCCTCTTACGGGATGATTTTAGGCTCTGTTTACAGAGAAAGTCAGTATGAGGCAGGAGTTCAGAGTGAGGCTGAATGATCTTAGGAGTGTTGTTCTCGCCTATGACTCAAAGAACCAGCTTGTACACTCTCTGGGGGTACCTGGCTCACCAGTCTCCTAGAACCAGTAGCCCTTTCTTGGCCCCAGCTTTGGGAGTAATCTTCGCTCCATTGCTTTCTGCATATGGCAGCTGGTTTGTGTTACAAGGATGACATTGCTGGGTTGTGCATGCTGCATCTTCTGAGCACTGAAATGATTCCTACAAGAGCAAAGATGGCTGTAGTATGTGTATTTGGTGGGTGTAATTCCCTGGCTCACACTGCTATGCTATATTGGTTATGGAAAGAATAAATAATGTATTTCTGTCTGTCAGCCCACTTTTGCTCCCTCTTCTTCCTCCCTGAAGTGATGCTGCAGGCTCAGTTTTTTTCCTTGATTCAAGTTTTTAAACTTTGTTGAATATTTCTGAGTGTAAGAGGAGGAAAAATCCAAGAGAATGATTAAACACCTTTAAGCGCCTGAAGGTGAAAATCCTATCTTAATTTCTCATCTTTAAGCCACTATTCATTTTCTTCTTGAGTAAATACTTTCCCAGAATCATTAGGGTCAAATGCAGTTATCTGCCTGGATGTCCCCTTGTAAGCGTGTCTTTAGGCTTCATCCCAGTGGTGCTTACCCAGATGTGCATCATGTGCTGAGTATTGCAGAAAGCACTTTGGAGAGAGAATTTTCATTGCAGATCTGAAGTACAATCATGAGTTGATTGGAATATATGTTGTTCTTTCTAGCAAGTTCTTTATAGTTTATTCTTTAGGGATCTTTTAAAAGGCAGAAGTTGTTGCCTTATGATTGCCATTCAGAGTAAGATGCCTGATTGTATCTGACAGTATCCTTCCCCAGATTCCCTGTTTCTGCTTCTAGCTTCCTCACCAAGCTGTATCTTCCTGTGAGTATACTCAGGTAGGATGACAGAAGAGGAAGAAAAGAAGATATAAATAATTTCTCTCCTTAGGAATACTGATCCCCAAATATGGTAGTTACTCATAGAATTAATATGGGTGCTGTTAAAACCCACAGACAAGAGAAGTAGGTACTAGTTATCTGCTATATCATTGCTCTGGACAGGGTTGTACATAAAGCACAGTGAGGGCAGTGAAACAAGAGGAACCAATATTTAGCTCACTGAATCCCTTCTCAGTATCAAGTGAGTAAGGGCAAGGTGCCAGGCTGGGACTACAACCACCTTGTTCTTGCAAAGGACTTTGGCTGACAATCTCTGCTGCCTCTGGTTGAGGCTCTGGCTCCTGGTTAGATAGGCAGCCATAGCCAGGTAGGTATGTGTCTCAGTAGTTTTTAAACCGGTACCTGTCAGTCAGGCACATTCTAGACAGACCATGGTCATGGATAACTGCTACATAGGGAATTTAATCTTTCACCTCTGGTTGCTGGAAGAAGAATTGGATGGCATTATGAGTGGGGAAACAGTGGTTTCCTCGCTTACAGATCTGGACTATGTTAGCAGTGCAGAATCTGCAGGAGACTCAGCTCAGTGTAACTACATATGATCCTGGGCATCAAGGGGTTTTTGGTTGGTTGGTTTGTTTTAATTATTGTTCTGTCCTTTCTGGATATTCACACTTCTGCAGTTTTGTAAAAGTAAAGTTCTCAACAAAGGACCTTGGTCAAAATGTATTACCTGTTTACTATAGTCTTGCCATTAGCCTCTGTGTCCCTACAGGATTTAAATGATGTCGTATATACTTGTATTTCAACACCACCTGGGATGTCTAAGGGTATTGAATATGATTAAGCAATGGGAATTAATAATCTTACTTGAAGGGGAGGGTGTTAAGATCATGGATGGCTTTTTGGATTTCTTCCCTGAGGGCAACCCATGTTGTAATGATTGGAGTTTTGTAAACTTGAAAGAGACCTCAGCCTGCTGGATGTTGGTTCCTGGATTTCTTAATTCACCCTCCTGTTAAGAGTTCATGTTCATCCTAGTCTGCTCTTTATCTCCACTCATATAAATGCTTTAAAATAGATAGAGCTCAGTGATCAAATAAATATCTTCTTTTTAACCTGGAAAAATATACATGATTTAAAACATAATTTAAAATGGAATTTCCTGTTATTACATTATTATTGTGAGAATTGGGCTGAAAGCCATACAGTTCCTTCCTTGCCAAAAAGGGGCCTGACCGAGTTTGTTTAGCAGGCTTTCCATGAGTGTTAGACCTTACATTGGAAGCTCCTATCCTGTCACCTGCTTTTAAATGCTTCAAATTTAGGAAGCCTGATGCAGGTGGTATCAGTAGTTTTACTGATCTGAGGCCTTGGGCAAATTCATTTGAATTGCTTTGAAACTGCAATTCAAAATTCAATAAAATAAGAGGGTCTGATGGTGCAGCTGCAGCATATCCCCTCCAGCTGGGTAAGCTGAGATATTTCAAGGCCCTGGACTAGCAAAGCCTGGGTATGATACACAGATTATACAGATAGCTGCCAGGGAAGAGGTTTTGGCAGGCTGGGTGCAGCAGTCCCCCCTGCCAGCAGACTTGGGAGTAACAGTGGCTTTCATGCTATGTGGCATCTTTTGCTGGCTTTCCTAGACAGAAATTTGTTGGTGCAATAGTGGCAGCAGGCCAGTGGGAGGGGATTGCCTCAAGGGTAGAGGGATGGAATGTAGGAAAAACAATAAAATCAAAATGCTCCAGTTGTTCTGAAAGTGATTGGCTATCCTGAATGCCTTGGTACGGATCCAAAATGATCTGCTCCATGGGTGGGTTTTATTAAATTGCATTCAGAAATCATACTTGCCCTTGGGCAAATACCCTTGCTTTTATGCATACCAGGCAAGTCTCATGCACCAAAATGGAATTCACATGGTGCTTCAGTCAAAAACCTGATGTCAGTCACCTTACCTTTTATGTATATCCAGTCCCGTGGTTCTTTATGCCCATTTTTCTTTATTACCTTGCTTGTAAATCAATTGAGATATAGGTATATATAGGCCATATAATTTATTGCAGTATAGACCCTTCTCTGCATATGTATTCAGCACTTGCAAATATGAGGTAAATCAGGAGGCACAAGATATTTTGGTCACTGGGTTCTGGTATTCTGAGATATTTGCTGTTAAGCTTAGGAATATTTCCTCCATGTGCTGTGCGTCCATGCTTTCCAAATGACTACTTCAGTAGCAGTACATAGCTTATCTTTGTAGCATTGTGGTGCTGGTATCCTTATGGGCTTCACAGTGCTGGCACCACCAGCACAGTGCCTAAAGGTGAGATAATCAGAGAATGCATGCAGGGACGTTATTTGAGCACCGTATCGTTAGGCTGCACAGTATGTCTCTAGTTACTGAAAGGGCTACCATGAAATTTAATTTAGAATTTTACAGACGCATTTTGAATTGGAAATCTCTGTAATAACTTTCCCTTTGCTCAGCCTTTTAACTGTGAAATTCAGTTGGGGAGTTTTGAAGCAGCAGGTAGCGTCGCAGCACTCTAGAGGGATTTTGCCAGAACTCAGCTAAAGTGCTTGCAAGTGTCATTTCCATATTTAACTAATTTCAGTTTTTAATTAGCTCCATGTGAAAAATGAGAGTTCACGCTGAGCTAAGCTGTCAGCATAGAGTCTTGTTTCCTTTCTAGCCTCTCAGGACAATTATTGCAGCATCCCCTGGTTTTTTCAATGAGAGTGCTCAGCCACTGCATGCTCAGTCCCTCCCATTACTCCCTGACAGGAGGCAGGGAGTATGTTGTGTCTGGCTTGCTAAAATGGAGAAGATAAGTCCTGAAAATACTTCAAATACAGAATTGGTTCAGTAAAGGTTCAAAGAACTTCACAGGCCCAACTCAGAAATACACAGTAAAATATAACACGTTCCTTCCTCAGACCTCACTGCTAGTGTGCAGTCAGATATATTGTTCAGAACAATATGGGATCATTTCAGCTTCATTACTTATTGCATTGGGTGAGATTATATTTTAGAAAGCCCAGTGTGAAAGCAGGTTTTCTCATGGTGCTTTTGGCAACCTGAGTGCTAACAATGAAATGCCCTGGAGCCTGGTTCGTCCCAAAGGACTAGGCTCTTTGACAGCTTTTTTTGCATAAAATGCCATACTGCAATGCAGGGGTGGAAGTTTCTTAATTCTGCATCTGAACGGGACATTCACCTCTGAGGACTTGAATGCAAATGTCAAAATACTTTTGAGCAACAAAGTGAGATCTGCAGTTTAGGTAAACGCTGCAAAAACACAGGATGAGAACAGATTTCTGGAATAATTTTATGAACTGATAGCAATCCTGAGTTACATTTACATGACAGGTGTATAATACCATTGTTATTTTTGAAAGAATGCAGTCATTAAATTGTCACAATCCCATTTAAATGGAAAAAATGGTGAAATAACTGTAGGTGTTATCACATGGGTGGGGGTTTTTTTAAACCTGTCCTAAAAAGGTGAAATTTGTAAAGATTTATGAATAGGTTTGGTAGTCTTCATTGAGATTTCTGTTCCGATCCTAGCGAAATAAAGGTTGTGTGCATTGTGTTCCTCACTAATTAGTATGGACAGCTACTTCCAGGAGACAGAAGCAGGTTTTCTCTATTAGACCATAAAATCAAATGCATCATTTTGAAATGGAAATGGATGGAAAAAAATCTCAGGTCTAGCACCTTCTGGATACTTAAATGTTAATAACATTGTGAAAGATGGAGGTAAATACATTGCAGAAACTTGTCAGAGACAGTGACACTGAGGAGTTTCTAGTCATTTTTCTTCTAAGTTATAGAGGAGCAGCTTTGATACCTGCTTCCAAGATGAAGCAAAATCTTGAAAGGAAAGAAAAAGGGAAATGAATTTAACAGAGTGAAGCTGAAATGCTAGATGGGTTTTCAATCTAGTTTAGGGTTTGGGGTTCTTTTTAGATACAGGATTTACTGTTTCATCCATCAAAGGAAAAAAAAGATGTATAATCCTGCTTTGGTTGCTGGCCAACTGGGTGTTACAGACGTGAAGAAACAGAACTTGAGAGCTAGCTACAAGGTCCTAATGTGTAGTTCTGTAGCTCCTATATATTTCTTTTGCCCATTGTAGTATAAGTTGTCTTCTCTTTCAAGGATAATTTCTGGTTATTTTACTGATGGTTTTAAGTAATATGGTCACATACATTAGAATTTACTGTCTTACTCATTTAACATCATTCAGTTATGCTTTACAAAGTGTGTGTAATTGAAGCCAAAGGTTTTTGAGAATATGTAATCTCACTCCCATTTTATTCAATGATTCATTAATTAATTGTATACAGAGGTGCATATGCTAATGCATTGTCACTCATGTCCAATTCTCCCTGCAATTTATGTTGTTGACTTTGGAGGGTAAAGTTTTTCATGGGTCTCATTGCTGTTGCTTGTAGAAAATACATTTCTTTCAAGCATTCTTATGATATTCATGGCCTCAGATACTTAAAATAAATAGAGGAGTTCTGAAGTAAAGCTCTCTCCACTGAAGTCCATGACAATTTTGACCTTGATTACAATGGGCCTTGATATTAAACAGCTTTAAACTGACTGATGATGAGCATTCTGCATTGCTGACCTCAGACAGTGGAATTGGCTTCTGCACCACTTTGTATGCAAGACGGAAGGTTTCATTAAAATGATCAGGTATCAGATGCTCTGTACAATAAGCAGGCTTCACTTTTCTGTTGTGGACAGCTGCTCTCTCTGTAACAGTGACTTCTACTAGCTCTGCTGTGAATTCTGTTATATCAATAAGAAGATCAAATGGAACTAGTGTAAAAACCTGCATTATAAAAGGCAATTAAAGACATAATAGATAAAAAGTAATAATAATATTAATATTTAATTAAGTGTATGTTATGATAATGTTCCTTAAATAAAGTGGGATGTAGGTGTCCAAATGAAATATAATTGTCTTCCATCATGCATAATGCAGAGTGTTTGAAATCATAGAATCACAGAGTGGTCTGGGTTGGAAGGGACCTTAAAGTTCACTCACTTCCCACCCCCTGCCATGGGCAGGGACACCTGCTAGCCCAGGCTGCTCAAAGTGGGCTTATGTAAACTGGTGTGCTGCCATGAAGTGTCTTGGGACTTAAAAAGCATATGCAAACTTTTCCTCATTCCTACAGTCGCTCATGCAGTTGTATCACAGGATGTGTTGGGGATGCAACCTATAATAACAACTGAACATACGCGGGCAGAAATTCTTGTAAAATGTAATTTGCTGCGGTCTGTCACTTCCAAAAAAAGCAGTGATCAGACACTAAAATCCTAGCACCAAGTGAACCCTTCATTGAGTTCTCTTTTTCCTATTGTACTTCCAGATTGGCATGGTCACAATAAGGTGCTGTCCTTATTGCAGTCTGCACTTCCTTACCTGCTCTGGAGTTCTAGATGGGAAGCTGGGAAGGCAAGGATGCAAAAGGGCAAGTTTTCAGTCTCTGCTTTGATGGAAAAGAAGTTTTTCCTGTGAAGGCAAAATAGGCAGACTTCAGACTTGGAAACCTGGCAAGAATGAGGCAGGTAGAAGATTAAAAATAGGATATATCCCAGTTATGGTTAACCCATTATGGGAAATGCTGAATAGAAATCATATAAGGACAATGGAAAAAACTTTAAAAATTGAAAAAGAAAAGAAACAAAAGAATCTGAGGTACAAGGCTGTAACTGCCTGTATAATATTATCAAATAAAAGCTGTATGTTTGATTTTCATAGGTGTTTCTTTTCTGGATCAGTAGGACATCTAATTCACAACACATAAATAATGTGAGCTTTGCAAGGCACACATGAGGTCTGAATCTTCCTAGATGCTAAATAAAATCAATGCTTGTATCTCAATGTCAAGACAATTTAGGCTATGTTTCTATCTATCTACCTTCTGAAGCATATTGTGAGAGAAGTATAAATAGCTCATAGTGTTGAAAATGAATGAGGAGCTTTGTGAGAAGAAATCATATTTACTTTTCATCTTCAGATTTATTTCCTCTTTGTTATGATCTTTTAACTTCAATAATTACTTTATGTAGAGAGCAAAAACTTAAATTTTGTGATTCATGCAAAGTTTTTCAGTCAGGTGATTAAATAAAGCTATTCTGTAGAATTTCTACTAAGGGAAGAAAATATCCTGGGATCAGAAATTACATGGTCTAGTGTGAGGCATCCCTGCCCACAGCAGGGGGTTGGAATGAGACAATCTTAAGGTTCTTTCTAACCCAAACCATTCTGTGATTCTATGACTTCTTTTGCACTGTGGAGGTGTATTTGGGCATTCATAATCATGCAGTTCCACTGCATTCGGTGTACATAAAGGAGTAATAAAGGTTAAAACTATTTTCTTATCACTATGGCTAGCAACCAGAGGTTGAGTCAAGGTCTGAATGCTTTGGAAGAGTTAGATTAAGGAAATCTTGTTTAGCGTGTTTGTACAAGTTAGGGCAGTTACAGTTTCAGAAGATGAACGTAGTCAAATAAATGTTTGACATGATATCCTTTAGGGTTACAAAGTAAAGCGGTTATTGTAATTCTTGTAAGCTCAGGCATGGGTGATTTTGGAGGGTATATTTGTGTCTATATTCCTTGAAACACCAGTTCTAAGTCTCAGCTAGGTTCTTTCTCCTCTTGGAAACAGAATAAAGATGAGCTGGGTACTTTGTTCATGATAATGGTGTCTTCTAGGTGTGAAATCAAAATTAGATTCAATTTGCTTTGCATTAACATTAAATGCTCACAATTGCTCCAGAAAGATGAGGTTTTCCATTCTGTTTAGGCAAAAGCATCCCTTTCTGCTATTCTAAGCCTATTTCAAAAGTGACAGTATTTTGGCAAGGCTGGGAAAGTGGGCATTGTATAATGTGATTTGGGATCTTCCAGGCTGAAAGATGCTGGTTTAGGTAAATAACAATATAAACACTTTTATTATTAGTTGCAACCACCTAGTTCAGATGTAAAACCCAAAAAGATTATAACCTTGACTCCTAAAATTGCCATGAGTTCATTTTATATACTCTCAGGAACTGATTAATCTTCTGCCAGTTTTCTACACTCTGTACAATCTAAGGCCTGTCACAAGAATAAATGAATAGTGCACTGTACTCTGCTTCTCTTTTAAGGTCTTTGTTGGGAGATTCCAGATTGTGAAGGTAGCATGCAATGCTGTTACCCTTCTTGTGACAAAAAGATTGCTCAAAGTGGCATAAAATCAAAGCATTTCAGTAAAGACGACTGAAGTGAGAAAAGCTGAATAGTGTAAACCAGGGATTGTGTCTCAGAATGGTGACTGGGGAGCTAACAACTACCCAAGGTACAACTCTTGTTCTGCAGGCTGAAGTTGTGCTTGCTTGTTGTTATCCTTGGAACTGGGAGGCAGGTTTCCACATCCTCCAGTTTTCCCCACTCCCAAAGTAACTGCAAGTGTGGGTAAGCTTTTCAAGTGTTTGTGGAAGTAGAAAGACTGAAGTTGAACATAGAGGAATGAACTTTCAAAGCATTGCATGGCAGATAAGCGCACAAATCACATTACTACTAATAGGATTTGTGGGTATATCTTTCATGCTGTGCTTTGAAAATTCATTCCATTCAGTTTACTGACACACATGGGGAAAGAAATCAGTCAGCTTGGAGGGGGGGTGACCAATTTAGAAAAAAAATGCTGCCTTTTTTGGGTCCCCTATTTCTTCCATATGAATGCAGTGACAATGAACCACCTCATAGCCCTCCTTCCATCTCCTTTTTCATCTTTAATAACATTGATTGAAAAGAAAGCAGTTAATAATTCCCAGCAGAAGTTTTGCTGCTGATGATAACAATACACTTATTCAGAGATCCTTTGTGGGATTTCTATAAAATGCTTCTTGGGCTGGATGCTTTAAAGCAAAAGCCCTGTTCTAAACAGTTTATTGTCTAAAGAGTTTACATGCTGAGGGTGAAATTATGCCTAAGGATTGCTTTCCTATGTTTCAGATTGTGCAAAGCCAACTTTCCTTTCCACAGTATCTCCCATGTCTCACTGGTGAGTGAAAGGAGCACGCCTGACATTTCTACTGTGCACGGGAGGCACCAAGCACTCCCCTTACACAGAGCACAGGAGCAAAGGGTCTGCCTTTGCCTCCCTCAGCTTATGTCCAACAATGCAAGGTGCTGAAATTCAAGTTTTACTGTGACTGTTCATAGGATCACTCTTGGATTAGAGCAGCTCAGAGCTGTATTCTCTCTGCAGCTGTAAAAAGGCAGAAACGGTAGCCTGGCATTTATTACATTCATTGCTTCTTAAGCTTACTGGGAAATTAGTCCTCATGGCTCTCCTCGTGTAGTCATTCTCTTTGGAAAGTTTCAAGGAGTTGTTATTTTAAGTAAAACTATTGCAAAGCTCAGGCACAGTTAACAAGCATAAACTCCTAGATGGGTTACACATAGAACCTTGTATGTGGGTAACAGTATCAACTTAACTTGATGGAGAAGTAGGAAAAAACATGTTACAAGCTATACAAATACGCAGCAGTGCCATTGTAGTTAGTGGAATTGTGGATTTGCAGTGCTGTAAGTGAAAAAAGTGACTCTGAGAAGTCCAGTGTTTTGGGTAGGACAAATAAGACAAAAAAATGGTTCCTTATTGTGCTCTGTAGCCGTAATACAGGCAAGTCTATCACTTTAATGAAAGTGGTGTGATCTGGTAAGTCTTCAAGTTGTGTAGTTGATAATGGTTTAAATGGAGCTCTCAAATGAAGTTTTCATATAAATTTATTAAGAAAACGTAGTGCATACCAAATAGCATACTGATTATTAAGATGATTTACTGAGAGTGAATGACCTTGAAAGTAAGGCATCTATTTGTTGTTGAGCTTCAGTGATCCCAGTCAATAAGCAGTATTTTTGGCATGTGTTCTACAACTGTAGTATTAAACGTAGATCAAATGATCTGGTTTTGAAATACTATGTTAACTTTACCTGCAAACAGTTGAATGCTCACAAGTGAAGGAGACAGTATGATCAGAAGTTCCCCCAAATGCTGTACATGATGTCTGTAGGATTCATAGTCATTGATATTACAACACAAGTTCATAAATTCCCCAGGTACTTGTAGTCCAGAGATTTATTTTTTTACCTGATCTGTGGTATCAAATGTAAAAGTTAAATTCCTGCCTCCTGTGTTCCTGAGATCTCCAACAAGATATTTTGTCTGTTCTAATTACAATTGAATCTGTTTTGCTATTAATTAAATAGAGTATTTACCATTGTGCTGGTGAAGAATTACACTCGGTTGAGAAACCTGCACAAACTTTGTGGCATGTCAGCAATTGCTGGTTTATATACTGCGTTCTCAGCTCATTTGGATGTACTAAAGCTTATGCCCTAAGGTATCTAAAAGGAAATGCTTCTAAGAAGTGCTTTATGGCATAAAAATTCAAGGGTTTGCCCATGATATGTCGATCTAAACGCTCCTTGGGTTGTCTGGGCTGGTGAATGAGTAGGGGCATGCTGCGGTACAGTACCTAAAAAAGCATCAAATACTCCAAGCAACACTGAGCTTGAAGTAACTACACCAAGGGGTGTTGTATATGTGTAGGAGCAGCTGTGTTGTATCAGATAAAAATCAAATAATCCATTAATTTACCTCTAGCATCCATAATCGGTTGTCTTGTAAGAACAGGCGAATCTTATATGTACTCTTCTCTACTGATCTTCCAACCTTTGGTTCTTCTAGGTCTTTTCTGAGATGAGGGGAGGTGCCGTAATATTTCTTTGCTTTGTTTTCTCTTCCCATAATGATTCAATGTCCGACTGACGTAAAACTTTTAGGGCACTTCATCATTTAGCCCCAGATTTCTCTTGAGTTGGATAACAGTCAGCTCAGAGCTCAGTATTTTATATGTGGAATTAAGATGACTCCTCTCCAGCATATGTTATCTTAATGGGTTTGAATTTTGTCTGGTTTATGGCCCAGTTGCTCAGTTGTGTTATGTCCTTACATAGTTCTCAGTCAGCCCTTTTCTTAAATAGCAATATCAGCAGCAGGCTGTGCCACCACCCTGCGCAGCCTGTTTTCCATAAGGAATTCTATCATATATATATAACAGGTTTGGAATTTTTTTAAAATGGTCCTTTAAACTTCCCTGTGGATAGTATATCAAAAATGGCAGCGTTCACCCAGCAAGCCGTGTGGCTTTTGTTTTGCTTTTAGGAAAGGCCTGGGAATGTGATAACTTTTTGTGAGATCTCTTGGATACCCTCAGGGGATCTCTGGCATCTTTGTCACAGGCACATTAGGTATTCAAGGAAGAAGAGAAAGTTCTGGCAGTTAGTCCTGAATTTTAGGAGAGATGTCATTGTTTCTCTGGCAAGGAAAGCTGCTACATGATCACAGTGTTTAAGACTGCTTCTTTTAAGTAACAAAGGCTCATATTTTTGGTAATGATTTTCCAAGTACTTAAATATATGTTAAACTGGAAGAGTCACAGATTAGAACTTCCTTGAGATGCTGTCCCTTTCTGCTGGTATCAGAGTATGCAAGTGTACTTGTATGAGTCCTCAGCCACTGTCAAGGAGTCATATATTCCATTCTAGCTGCATACTGTCAGTGCTTGGATTCCTCCTGCTGCAAACACAGCTGAAGGTTGGCCAGCTAAATTATCGAGCAGAGGATGGTGTCAGCCACTGTAAAACATTTGCAGTTTACTGAGATCTGACTTTGTCAGGCATATTTGCTGCCAGTTCTGTGGGAGAGGACTTTTCCTGGTTGTTCACAATGCTGAGATACCTGATACATAAATAACACTTGCAGAATTGCCTTTTCAACAATGCCTCGCTTCCTAAAACATCATAGCAAAATATGGATCTCAACGGAGACCTGCTTCAGCAAATTCTGATGTGGAGTGTGTGTGCCTGTGAACTGTCTTGTTAGCTCTTCAGATGTAAGAGGAGCTAGGGAATGCTTCTTACTTTTCACATTATAGCTACCCAGTAATCTGTGCTTCTCAGACAGAGACCTAAAGCACTGGTTAGAATCAAGTGTGGTGTTTTCAGGCACGATGCAAGCTTTTCCCCTGCAGCTCTTCCATTGCTCTTTTCTGACTTTCAGACCCCTACTATTCCTGTCTCAGGCATCTCTTGAGGAGAGGTTGTCAGTTGTGATGAATTGTGCATTCATTTTGTAATGGGAGCAAGTAATGACTAGGGAATAGGCCTAACGCGCTCATTTTACTTGTGACTTGGGTTGAACTTGAACTTATTTCTCCAGAGAAATAGTCATAGAACATTAAACTACTACGTTTCTAGTCTTTTAAGTAATGGTTACTTTATGAATTATAATTATGATCAGCATTTCTGGTATTCCTGGAGTTCTGTTGCATGATCAAGAAGTAATAATGAGTATAAACCCATGAATCTTAGCTGAATAACATTTAATGCAATGTAAACATGCAATAATGTTTTATGTCGTTTTTTTAATTTTGGGGGATACATTTACTCTTTTCAAGTTATCTGGATTACCCATTTATATGCACCTAGACGTATAAAACACAGAACTACTTTTGCTTCATACAAATAATTGCAATGCATTGAAATAATATACAGCTCATATGAAATAAGAAACAGATGTGCAGATAGTCCTTTGAATATATATACTCTGAAATTACATGCTGCTAAGATTCAGTAGGTACCTTTTGTTTCATCATGTCTGTGATTCATTAGGCCTGATTTAGAACTCATACTGATGTTGTTCAAGACTAAGTATATGGAATAATAGTTACATCATTGCTCACCTCATGAGTGGATGGAAAGGAAACTTCTAGTGTTTCCACTACACTATAATAGTCTACAAAAAGCAAATGTGCTTTTACTGCTTATTTGCTAATACTGTTCATGATATAATGGACCAATTTCTTTTACACATGAAAAGAGGCTAGCCTACAGTTAAACATAATATGACTCGATAAATCCTAACCAAATGATATCATAGTTTGATCAGTTCATTTTGGATGACAATCACTTAGGGTTTACTAAGCATGACAACTTGGAAAATTAATATATGGAAACATTCTGAATTCTGATAACTTTTATAATCTTCCCATCTTTTAGCGTTGCTAAGGGAATACCGAACTTTCTAACATGCAAGTGGTGTGTATCTTCCAGACCTCAACTGGGAAGGTGCAATAGGAATGGGGAGAATGGTATGTTGTTAACCTGCATATTTCTCCCTTTAAGAAGGAATACCACGGATTAAAGAGCAAAGTGCAAAAGCTGATTCTGCCCTGCCTACTGGCTGGCACTGAGGCGTTCTGCAGGGAGATCGCTAGCACATGAAGACACTATAGGTCTCTCATTTTAAAAACACATGGTTGAGTGACAGGAGAGCACAAAGAGGAGACAGAGCTTTCTGAGTTTGCAAACCAGTATCCATTAGACTGAACTCTGAATGGAGTGAGCACTGGGTTTATGGCTAGAATGAGAGAAGGCTGAATGAGAAAGTAATGTAGGGAGACTACTGAGTCTTAGAGAACACTCAAGAAAGTTTTGCATGTAAGTTTAGTCATTTTTCTATGGATTTGTATGCCTTTTGGGATTTCTTAAAATAATTTGTGATTCACTCTGGCAGCCTCTATCTTATGTAAGTCTTAGATTGATCCTTGACAGTTCTACCACCTGGAGTGATGAACTAGTTCTCTACTTTTGTTCTTCACGGGTATGCAGGTTCAGGTATTTTCACTCTCTGTGTGCGTTGCTGGGGAGGGAGGGAGAGGTTGATTCTTACTTTTTACCTAACCTCAAAGGTTTTACTTGAAAATTTATTGCTTCTGTAGGCTTATTTTTAGAGACTATAAATACACAAGTCACTATACTGAGTTACTAGATGTTAGTGTTAAATGAAGCAGATAAATTCTGACAAGCCCAGCATCACAGACCTTAGAAAACAGGCTTAAATGTTGAAGGGGAAAAAGCAAACATACCCAGATAATACCTACAAAACATACATGAGCCCTCTGTAAAGTGTAATTTATGAATACCCTGTACATGTAACAGATAAGATGATGCTTTTTCTGTTTTAACTGTTCAGGGGTGTGTTTGTCCCTGAAGGTTAATCTCTAACCAAATGTGAAGCACAGGAGCACAGGAAATGTGTTCAAGTAAATGGCTTGTTTTGGAAAATCAGTGCTCATGTTGATGATCAGCTTTGAATCAAGCTGAATATCCCAACCCAGATGTCTGTTGAATATCCTTTGCAGAAAATGTGCCAGTACTGTAATAGCTGGTGAAAGTGTGTCTCTGGGGAAGAAGGCAAAGCCAGAGCAACACAGATAATTTAGTTTTAGTTTAAAATAATAATAATAACAACAACAACAACAATAGTAATAGTAATAATAATACCACCAATAGAAAACACAGGAAACAGGCACAAATTCACTAGCCCAGAATTTCTCTTCTGACACATAGGCACTCGACTTCTGAGTAGCTCCCTGTATTTCTAATTAAGCAGGCTCCTACTTATTCCTTTGCTGGAGGCATTTTTGTTTGATTAACAGAACAAAAGGTTAATCATATAAATTTGCCATCTCATAGCGCTCTGAGGCAAGAGAGAATAGGTAGCTCCTTGTTCTCCCTCTCAGCTGCCAGTCAGGCTTGCTCTGTGCAATGCAAACACTGAGCTTTCCCCTCAGGCCCCTGTGACATACTTTTCGTGATGTATTCTCAGTAGAAGGTGAATGTTCCTCCTGTTTGTGACTTCAGCTGTCTTAGTGGAAGTTTGTAGATCACGTAATGGATACGTGAGCTGTGCAGGAGATTATCATCTTTGCCTATGCAAGGGAATAGAGCAGACATGCCCCGTTAGGAAGGAGCTCTAATTGCTCTTACCTAATGTGCATCTATGATTAAAAAACAGAGTAGTGGAGTTATTAATGAAATCATGGCGTGCTTGGAAGCAGATGGATCGCAGTTTTCCTTAATACCATGTTAATAAGATCTTTTATAATTCCTTGTCTGAATTTACCTGGTAATTATCAGTTAGCAACTATAATTCTCTTGGACAGACTAGTTCTGAGTTCCTCGCCTCTTTGTTATAAGGAATGTTTCACACTCGAAGCAGCAGACTTTCATCTCTGCAAGTGACCTACATTTATGGTTAAGCTTACAGTAAAATATACAAGAATTGCAACTTGGAATAGACACACTGAGAGTATAAAACACAGAAGTCTAATTCCCCTCTGTGACTTGCTGTCGCTTTGGGGCTCTAAAATCCACTTCATCTTTATGCACTCTTTGCTTAAGGGAGTGGTGCAGCCAAACTAGAGCCCCAGGTTATGCGCATGGCATGGGAATTGTGGGCAGTGCAAACAGGCCAGGAGCTGCTCTGCTGTCTGCTGTCCCCAGCCCTTCCCCACTAGATGCTCATTCACACGGTGGGGAGGGTCTGTATGAGCTAGAGACTTGTTTGCTGTTGGCGCTTTATTTCTCAGTTTCGTTGCCATGCTGAAAAGTAGCTGGTTGAGATGAGACTGAAAAACGTCCTTTTCAGCTTCATCCGTGGTTTTATTGTGTTTTCAGGCTTTTTTCCTGATGAAAAAAAAATGATTTTGCAAATTCAGCATGAATGCAAAGTCTGGCAGCTACCCTCTCCCCATGGGATGTCTCCTGATTTTAGTTGTTCTTAGACATCTGGTTAGTCCATTGGTATATCTGGGGGAAGGTGATGTTCTGAAAGCTGTCTTGCTTCTCGACTGCTTTTGCCAAGAATAGGAAGGTTAAACTGCATAGATTGTGTGTTGAGAGATTCCCAGGAGTTGGAAGAGATGGATTTTGGGGGTGGGAGGTGCTTCATTTGGTTTTAGGAATATGTATAGAAATCAATCACACCTAAACGCATTCCCCGTATTCAGAGATTATCTGTTTCAAGCACTGTACTTGGTGGCTCCTGTGAGAAGTCTCTCTTGCCTCACCTATCCCAACCCTTTAATCTCTGAACACTTGGGCTATGTGGCTCTGCTAGTCCTTTGTGACCACACCAGCTCTCCTACAATTGCTTGTAATTAGATGTAAAGTATCCACTAATCTTACATGGATCTCACACTGCAGAGTTGAACAATTACAGTGGTGCCCATAATCAGGTATATTTTCTGCCCCTAATTTGATAGTGAATCCCCTCAAACACCAGTTCAGTATAAAAGTGAGCACATGCTCTTCTCTGTGGTGTGTGGTTTTGCATACATCTATATAAACAGGGGACATAGAAAGCGAATAAAAGCAGCTTGGTGGGCTTTTCTATTCCTCTAGATTGAGAGGATGCCATAGGGATAATATGATGAAAGTATGGAGATGTATTCCAGTAGCTTCTGTTTATACAGGGTGAAGATGCGCATAAATCCTCTAGCTGAATGATTCAGACCTGTCGAGTCTCATGCATTATGCACAGGACTTATTCAATTAGCCCCTACCACAGCGCCTATCACTCATGCACTGGCAGCGGTGGTGCCATGGCCTTTCCCCTCCTCCATCTCTCAGGTGTGCCTGGGGCCCATGGCACAGTGCTGCACCAGCCAGCTCTGTGGGAAACCTCCTGGCTGGGCATACACGGGGTCAGAACACCCTGTGAGGTCAAAGGACTGGCAAAGGCCTGGGCTTGTTGGGAAAGCTAAATCTGCAGAATGAAGACAGAGGCTGTTAAATCTGTTGATTTAAATAAGTTGTAATAAACACACAGTAATTGCATTACAATGTCATTAGCATACATAGGGCTAAAGCTAATTTTAAAATCAACGTATAAATTATCACCGATAATTTCAACTCGCGCTGGTATTTGCAGTGGTGCTCTGTTTCCAGGAATGCATGCCCCTGGAGCGTGTGAGCGGGGACGGTTGTGCGGGATGCTGTGGTGTGAGCAGCACGCTCGGCTCGGTTTGGTACGCGGGGCCGTGGCACTGTCCCTTTGTGTCTCAGCAGTTCGAGAGCTCCGAGAACTGAAATGAACAACGGAAAGGCAGATGCGTGCGAGCCAGCAGGGCTCGCTTGGGGCGGGGGGCGCACACTGCTATGAGGCTGCTGCCGGAGGGCGCGGTGCGGGGCGGTGCAGGGGCTGCTCTCGCACTGACTCTCGGTTTGTCCCCGCAGCCATGCACCTCCTGGGCCTCAACTGGCGGCTGCGCCCGGCGGACGGACCCACCCTCAGCAACGGGCGGCGGCCCGGCCGCGCGGGCGCCGAGGACGGGGCGGCGGCGCCACCTGGAGGCAGAGGTGAGGCTGCGGCTCCCGCGCCCGGCGTGCTGCGGGCTCGCGCTCGGCCCCGCAGCGAGCGGCACCCACGGGTGCGGGGTCAGCGCCGGCTCCGGCCACTGCCGGTGCGCCCTGCGCGAGGGTGCTCCTGCTCCCGCCCGCGGCACAAAATCATCTCAGCTGCGGCTCCGGAAGGGGACACCTGAGAGCGGCTCCGGGGCCTAAAGGGGCTGCAGGGAACCTGGAGAGGGGCTCGGGACAGGACAAGGGGAATGGCTTGAACCTGCCCGAACAGGGGAGACTGAGGCTTGGAGCAAGCTGCTGTAGTGGAAGGGGTCCCTGCCTGTGACAAGGGAGGTGGATGAGCTTTAAGGTCCCTTCCAACACAAACCAGTCTGGGATTCTATGAAAATCACTCAGTTCCTACATCCTCATCTACTAATGCAGATGAGCTCCCTCAGATGCTTCAATGAAGTGAAGTGATCGGTCCAAACCCATATGTTCTACTGGCTGTATGTCCTCTTTCCAGGTACCTCAGAGAAAAAGCTTGACTCAGTAGGAGGGGTACATTGTACTGCTTGAGAGAAGTCAAAACCTTTGGTTTCCAGCCAGGACCAAATTCCTGGTTTTCCTTTGTTCTCAGATGTACTTCTAACAGAAAACATCAAGGACAGAAGAATTTCACCCATAGTAAATAATCTGGTTTAGCATAAGCAATGTTGGCAACAAATGGTTTCTTTTTCTCCTAAAGTAAAAACCATGTTCCTGTGGAGGATGATGGAGACAGGGCAATGAGAAGAATGAGGGGGAACTCTAGAAACATCAATACTTTCTTAAACCGAGAGAGCATGTATTAAACAGGGAGAGAAAATGCATGCCATGAAAAGGATTTTAATCATTTAAATTGAATGCGTGTGACTGGAGAGGTTCAGGGGTTTCTTTCCTGCATCACGATAAGGCTTTCCCTGGTTATTACACAAATTATGATAAGAAGACAGACCAGAACTTTTCAATTAATCAAAGCACCTCACAGGGCCTAGCATGCTGTGAAGGTGGGACAGGGTGACTGGAACAGGAGAAACAAGAGCACTTGCTACTGGTCAACAGAAGAGTTTTGTGCAGAGCTGGCTCTCAGGACCTGTAGCTCATGTTCAGCTGCTGATTGCTGAAGCAAACGTTAGAAACAAATTCTAACACAGGACACTTGCATTGGATGTATTGGGGAAAAAAAAACCCAGTTAAAGCAGAGCTGGGGAAGGAAGCTGGCTTGTTCTTTGGTGTGCCCAGTCATTTTATGGATTTGCTTGTGTTTTTAATAAATGATGATGCTGCACCTCAGCTTCTTCACATTTGCGGGGGAGGGGGGGGGCTAATTCTGGCTTCCTCCTTTTCATGCAATCCTGCATCCTAGTGGTGGCAAAACCCTGTAGCTTTTCAGACAGATGCTCCTTGGCTTGGCCTTCCTCGCTGTCTGTCTGTAGGTCAAACTGGACGAACAGCACAGTCTCAGGTACAAGGCAGAATGTTTATATCACTGCCGAACTTCCAGATCGTGCACAGGTGAGAGACCCTATGGTTTTAGGCAGGAACCTGAAGAGCTCAGTTCTGCAATTATGGTCACTTAGCAGACAACTGCAGTGCTTAACATGTTTCCAAATTCCCTCCCCTGCAGCTTTTTGTTGCCATCTCTGTGCAAATATAGGGCAGCAGGATTGTTGAATTGGAATGTGCTCATCTGCCTGGGGCACTTCAGTGCAAATCCTGGCAGCTCATCCCAGACCCACTCTAATGAGCTTTGCACATTTGAAGAGGCCAAGATGCGGGCTGTCTGGGGAGTGGTAACCTCCTGCGGAGGAAACAAGGAGGCAGAACTGGTAGTTCTGTCTGCGGTTGCTGCAGCCAGCTTTCCTCAGAGCATGCTGGAAAAGCGTGCTTGTTCTTCTGACATTTTATAGAAGGTTGCTGAAATGTTGATAATCTGGGGAAAGGAGGGAGAATAATATTTAGGCAAGGAATCTTCCACAGTGGAATAATATGACTGACAGGTTTGGATGAACTCAAGGAATATCTGAAAGACAAATTCTCATAGCAGGGAAGGCTGAAAAGTTTTTCTACCTCACCTTTCCTTTTATTATGTCCGAGTTATTATTGCTATCTCAGCAGTTTTTAGGAAAGCCTCTGACAGCTTTTAACACAACAAGCATTTCAGGACTGGGGGCTCTGGCTGTGGAGAACGACCTTTCTATAATTGACACAACTCAGGATGAAGCCATTCTTTTCAAAACATGGGTCTCCCAAAGAAACCTTTAACCCCTAGACTGAGAGCGGCCACTTAAACACAAGCTGTGCCTACTCAGCAAGCAAGCAAGGCATTTTAAAGCAGAACAGTTTGGGGGGAGAAGGAATGGAGCAGATATTTCAATTTGATATGTTTGTTTCTTATTAGGAGACTACATTCTAGTATGAAATAAGAAAACTGCAATTTAAGACGAATGTAAATTACTTTATTACTGCAGTTTCCTATCTGAATGAAAACAAAATTCACTGTTGAGATAACACAGTCACAGGGCTTTTGTATTTACAGACTCCATCTCCCTAATACTGAGGATGTCTGAAAGGAGCAGGCAAGTGCAGTGGGTAAAAACATCCTCAGTGCTGCTGTAAAACTGCAAGTGAAGTCCCCCATGCTCTGGAAGTTGTGCTGAACTAGGCATTTACATTTAAGAGACAGAAGTAAAGAAAAATTCCTTTCTTAGTACAAATGATAAGGCAGTTTCCCTTCCTAGTACATAAAAGCAAAAAGCTGGCACTGCCATGGAACTGTGGAATTGCTACAGGGATGGATGGATGGATGGATGGATAGATAGATAGATAGATAGTAATGACATTTAAAAAACTTTGAGAGTGAAGCTGGTTTGTCTGCTACAGATGTAATGTTAGAATTTTTGTGTAATAAATCTAAATTAGGAGAAAGTGTAGGAAGAAGAAAAAAAAAAGCATGTTTGGGAATAAGCTTTTTCACAAGGAAGTGAATTAGATGACCTTATGGGAATTTTCTCTACCTAGATTCTTTTAATCTATGCCAAAAATGTATTCTACATTTAAAGTTATGTAGTAGGTAGACCACATTTCCATAAAATATGTGACCATCTATTTCCTGTTTCCTTTCTAATTGACAGCATATACTACAAAAGTCAGCTTGAATCATCTCAGAGGACACCCAAGATAAACTACCATTTATGTAGAAATATTCAAACTAACCCCAGCTGCATTTGCACGTAAAGAATGCTTTGGTGTAGAGTTTTTTTCTGGATGACATATTGTCCTTGGTGTGCTCACAGATCTAACAGATTTCCTAATAATTCAAAATCTACTTACTATTTTTTCCTCTTGATTATTCGCTATAATAAGATTGTGTAGAGCAGTAAGAGATTGTGGTCTCTGATCCTAGAAATCCACATTTTAAAAGATACCAAAAATGATTGTGGGCCTGAAAGATCCCTTCAGTTACCATGAATGTAATGGCTAATTGGAAGAGGTGGATTTGAATTTGTGTTCTGATACTCACATAAGCCAGGGTCTGTGTCTCTTTGGACCAACCAGCTTGAGCCAGGTTCATGCTCTGCTTAGGAGACGTTTCCCTGCATCTGCCACAGCATGTTCATTGCAAAATGACAGAGTTAATTAAATGGTATTGAAGTGTCATGAAAAATACTTGTTTCCAGTTAATAAAATAAGCTTGTTTCCAGTTATCAAATTCAGCATTGTAAATACAATAGCAATAAGGAAATGAAGAAAGTTAAATTTGCTGTTAAATTTATCTTACTTAGTTATCTTACTTGCTTGACATGAGAGAGGGAAAATTTGCCTTGAATAGATGTGGAAAGCTAAACTGGGCTGTCATTGTGAAGCTGGCTAGTTTGTCTTCAGCTCTCTCCAGATGATTCTGTGACCTCTGACAGATATTTGCAGCTCAGAGTCACCTTTTGGTTTGCACACAAAAGTGATGATTTTCTAATAGTTATTTCATTAGCAATGCAGCAGACAGGCAATGTTAAAGAAATAACAAAATGATTAAATGGGAAGGTTTGCCACCCTTATGTATTGATGAGTTTGGGTTCAGGTGCAAATAGAATAGGCCCTGACTTGACTGCCTGAGACACTGGTGCCACCCCCAGCTGTGTTCTTGCTGAAACCTAATCCTGGTTATCAGACAAGTGTAAGGATTTGGGAGCAACTGGAGAGAACTCTTTGTCACGCTACAAAGAATAAAAAGATGAAAAACTCATACCTCATCAACAATGTGAGCAACATGAGTCTTTTGCTTTCTACTGTTTCCTTTCAGACACTTTGAGACAGATGATCAAAATGTAGTAACAATCAATGTATTTTAAATGTCACTTCTGTTACCTTCATTCAGTTTAATCAAGACATGCCATCATTTTCCAGGTGGATTAATCTAATTAAGTAGTTATGTGGCTAATGTAATGTAGATCTTAATTAACACATTAGCAAGCAGAAGTATTTATATGGACGCTATGAAGGCTTGCAGATGTGGTCTTCTGAAAATAGACCAGACTCTAGGGATGTCTTGGCAAAAGCAAAGTATTTGACTAAGCTCAACAAAACAGGAGAGGAATCTTATCTCTGTGGTTGTGTTGATGATGATAGTATGAGTTGCTGTGGTTAAAGTTAGGTGATGAAGTGTATTATATGCCATCGGAGATTATTATTATATTTATGTAGAAATTCATGCTAGTATATATTAGTTCTTTTGAAATGCAGTGAATTAACAGGTCTTTATTTTATTTCAGCTATCACATTTGCTTTATTCTGAAAACAACGAATCTTGCGAAGCCATGCCCACATGAATGTGAGAATGTCCCTGAATTTGTAGGTGTCTCAGGGTATTAAAGCATGTGTCTTTATTCCACCTGCAGGGCCAGATTGTTTGAGTGCAGCTGAGCCCCAGCAGTGGTCTCAAGCAGACGCTCTCTTTGCAGAATTTCTTTCCTTTTGCCACAACAGAAATAAGGGTCACTGACCAGAAACCCTGAGGTTTTGATTTTGTTTTACTGGGCTCCTGGAAGCTCATACAAATTCAGGAGCTTCCTTCCTCCTCACTTCACAAATAGAGCTCGTTAGTACCTCAGCATCTTCAGCATAACTGAAGTTCAAGATGTGTCATAGCAGCTTCTCCAGACAAACTCTCATTTCCTGGCTTTTTACTTTATTGTAGCTGTGGGAATTTATTTTGCATCAACAGTCAATCTATTGTACGCATTTCAAGAAGAATCTGTTTTCATTTGGGTCCTAGGGCACTAAGGTATTAGCAGTAGATATTCTGAAGCATAAGTTCATATAGGAGTGATCAGTGTGGTAATAGTGCATAGCACCGATTTTTCTACTGAAGAAATCTATACAGAAGAAACATTTTCTACTGTTTTTTGTTTGCCTTTCTGAAACAATAAGAAATGTCTGGTCACATAAGTAGTGAATTTGTCTCAGGAAAAAAATCAAGCTGTCATTGAAAACCATAGTAATTCCTATGCATTCTTTTTTGGCAAAAGGTCAGTGGGGTGCATTTTTATATTGAGTGGTTTCCTTTACACTGCTGTACCATAAATTTCTTTGGAATTCAGAGTTATCTGTGAAAATCCATAACTATCTAACAAAGAGCAACATGAAATAACTTAGATAAAAAGATAAGGAAAGCTATGCCTACAGCAGTGATTTGTAAGAAATGCAGATGTACAGGAAGAGAAGTGAAAACCATTTCTCTTTAACCAACATTGGTAATACTTATTCTTGTGTGTTGCAGGAGACCAAGTTTCCTTCAAAGTCTCTAAAATCAGTAGCCACAGTGTCGAGTATTTGTTAGTTGCTTTTGGTGATAAAGCTGCAAAAGCAGAAGCAGTTGCTGCTTGCTCCCCCTTCATAGCTTGCAAGGTCTCCTGAATTAGTTTCCACATAGTAGAGTACTTTTGGGCTTCTTTTCTGGCTTTTCCCCCATCACTGTTTCCCAAAGCTGTGCCCCTATAGCCTCAAATGCAACAGCAATACCTGGAATTAATCCTTTGTCTTTTGCCCATAATAACAACCCTTTAAGGGTGTCTTCATCATATTTAATTCCCCTCTTAGAGAGCATATGTTGGAGGAGTTTCACTGCTGCTGCCTCTTCTTTAGACAGTGCAGAGCCCATCTCCTCCCTGACCGCCACTTGCCTTTCAAGCAAATCATTTTGGGCCTTCTTGCTCGGAGACGTGTCTCATTCCATAGGGGGTCACTGGGGCAGCGACCCGTTTCAGCCCTCTTTCCACCCTCTCGCCTGCCTTTTCAAGCCATCTTCACAGCTTCAGCAGCGAATCCGAGGGTCCCTGTTTGGGCACCATTTGTGGGAGCACTTCTATCCTTCGGACAATGCTGAGGCGACCAATGTGATCAAGCGAATGCCATTTTATTAGACAAAGTGTTAACCTTAGATAGAGATTCTTAGCACAGCTACATGGATTTGGCAATTGTTGATTGGGTACCTTAACCCTTAACAATGCTAGGATTGGATAACACCATCCTAGGAACTCAACCCTCAGAACTTCTCAGCTCCTTTTCTGCTTACTTGTGAGACCTTGCAGCTGGTGTTTCTTTACTCCCTCATCCACAGCCTTCAGTTTATCTCAACTACGTGACCATTCTCATGCAGGCTGCCTTATACCAAGGCCTCTGGATTGCTCATGAAATGTCTGTTGTTACACAGCCAGTCCAAAGTTTGTAATCTGAAATTGTCTGGATAATCTTGATAGTCCATTATGGATCCCACGGAATAGTTATTCTGCTGGATATTTTTGAAGAGTGCCATCAAGGCGCTGTTTACAGTCATCACTTTTCTAAAGGCACGCAGCAAAGCTCTGGAGTTAATTGCTATTTCAATGTGATGTCTGGATCTTGACACGGCTGGTAGCCAGATTTCATTTTTGTGTTTTAATTTTAACTCCAGTATGGGAGAGGAGCCTGTAATAAAGACTCGAGCATATCTGAATGTAGATACAGTTCTACCCCCATAGCTGACACTGCTTGACATCATTTAAATTAAAGGTTGGCCGGGCATGTCCTATCAGCTGCCACCTTGAAACTGACCTCCAGCTCAAGATGAGGTCTGCTGACAGCTGAGCAGGGGGAGTTTGCATCCCTGTTGTCATGTGGTGCCTGTTTGAGAGCTTCAGAGGCAAATATACTCGAGTGCTAAAACTGTCTTTTCAAATGTATGTGCCAAAACAGTAATTCAACTGGGTAAATAACACAGCAGTTTAAATGAATAAGTGTTATTTAGGTGATAAATATATGTTTGACTGAAGATTGAAATGGCTCCCATGGGTAAAATGAAGAAGTGTGCTTTAAAAACTCTTTTGTAGATGTTTATAGAGAAGACAGGAAAAAGAAAAATCAAGTATCCATGGGGTTATGAGATAGACGAGACCCTAAAACAGTCACCCACAGCTGAGATAATGATGTTGGGATTTATTTGTTCATAGTAGTATGAGTTATTTGGGTTAGTCTTTCTTCTTGATTTGCCAGCTTGTCACACCTGTACCTTCACTTAGATGCAGTTGATGTTGTTTGAGTGCGATCTGCAGTGGTCCCTCAAAATGGAAAAGCTTCTAAAAACAGCTGGCGGGGAGTGTGTCAGGTGGGGAGATGTGTTCTCTGCATGAGGAGGTGAAGACTGAAAGGAGCTATAAAAAAAGTTTACTTACAAACTCTGCCCCTAGAGACTCTGGAAGTGAAGTTGTTAGTGCAGAAAAAAGCACTGCAAATATAAAGCAAGGCTCACGTTCTGCTCTTCAAATTTAAACAAATAAACTTAAGCCCGTTAATTAAGAAAAGGGATTTAGTAGTCATATGCACTTTGCATTTCATTTCTGGATTTCTAACTTGGGACGGAAGGAACAAGAAGTGGCCAGTGCTGAGATGTCTCCTGTAGTATTTTTATGTGACTGCTCCGCATTATTCAGATCATTGTTGGTATTTCTGGTTTTATAAGTAGTCATCTGAGAACATCAAGATCATGATCAACACAGGTGCTGTGTCAAAGCAAGGAGCAGAACCAAGATGCTGTCACTAGTTTTTTGGCTTATACCAATAGGAGTAACTCTGCAAGAATTTCTGCGAGTATGATTCAATAATGCATTATCTTTAGAGCTCTGATAGCTTGCTGGACTTGGTAAGTTTTTGGTTAAACTTGCAAATATAGAACTTATATAGAACTTTAAACATTTCTCAATTGTATTATTTCAGCTTTGTAATGTAGAGCCATAAAACCAGGATGTCATGTATTAAATTCTTAGAAGCAAACAGAAGGATCCCTTTCAGTATGTCAGAGGTGAGGCAGCAGCTGTTTCTCACAGATGTGGCACATGTTGCCTATAGCTGCATGCCATACCACATGAATACAGACTGGAACACAGGGGGCATCCATCTGTTCCATTCTTTGTTGTAAGTTAAGTAGATCTTGATCACTTGTGATAGCCGCTCATCCAACTTCCTCTTAAAATCCTCTGCTGTGTTGAATGCCCACAGCTGTCACAATTCTCTTCGTAGGTAGATTTTCCTGGGACACTGAAATGCCGCAGTTGAACAGCTAGAAACCCAGGTAATCTGTGTTGCAGAGCAGAAAAAGAGCATCTGTGGGGAGGTGCTTCCAAAGATATACAAATTCAATTCTGACCTGCAGGTTTTTACCACTTTTTAAGCTAACAACTTCCAAGGTTTTCATGAGACACTGTCTGTTAATCTTCCCACCTGTATTACTTTTATCACAATAATAATGCCTACTCTGATACATCCTGGCTCTTTCACTTTGACAATGGATATAGTGATCCTGAAGAGCAGGGCTCTTTAGAAGGTGTCAAGGAGCCTTTTCTCAGGTTGGACACTGCTGTTTTAAGTACTCACAATCTGCTTTCAAAGAAATCATTAACAGCACACTTTTTAAATATGTTGAAAAAAAAGTCATCATTTATTACCATAACTTGGAACTGTGGAGTGAAGGAAGTGTAACACTGCACACAAAGGAGAGGAAGGAGTCCTCAGTCTTACACTGACTTCCCAGCTCTGCCAGTGATTCCAGTATGACATTCAACAGGTGATGTTGTGTGCTCTGTACCTGGTTTTCCTATACAGGTGCATAAGGACTAGTTTAAATTCTGGTAAGATGGTGCCTCACTTCACTGTGATAGGAACTTTGAGATAGCTGCTGTTGCAATACTCCATTACAAATTAAATACAGTGTTTATGCAACATTACGTGTTTGAGTCTGGATGACACCTGTGATCTTGGGTGGGTCTGAAAGCACATTCCTTGACATTTTCAACCAGTTTTCCTCTCTTTGCAGCCTGTCCTTGCAGCAGCTTCTGCTTTCTTTTTGTCTTTGGTTTATGTTAGTGCTGGGATGTTATCATAGACCCATTAACACAGAAAATGAAAACAAAAAAGTTGCCAAAACCTGTACAGCAGCTGGTATTCAGAGCATTCTTTTACCATTTCAAACCAGTGCCAACATGATATCCGTTTCATTATGTACAAGTGTAAGTGCTGCTAACTTAGATAATTTGGAATCTATAATTGAAACCATGCTATTGCAGCTCTCTCAATTAAAGGTAGTCAAGACAGAAAAGCTGTTACGTACTTACCTGCTGGAATTACGTGTCATGCTGCGCCATCCTGTTACATTCAGACAGTGCTGGGCTGGATTTCAAAAGTAACTTGCCATTTATTGAAAACAGCATTACACCGTGAAAAAAAAAGTGGAGTAAACATTGAGATTGCACTAATACTGTCAGGTTGTATCTTGTGTGTAGTGATAGTGATGTTGATGGTACTGCTACAGTTCTGTGATTGTTAACATATCTTCTGTGGGGTTTTGATTTTTATAGTTTCTGTTGTAATAGTTCTAAAACTGATTTCTCACCATGTTGTTTGGGAATATGGAACACAAATCAAATGTAGCTACATCCTGTTAACTCTTCATGTACTCCATGTTTAAAATACATGCAGCCTCAGAACCATCCTGCTCAGCTGAGAACAAAAGAGGTTTGCACTATGTTTTAAGGGCCAACTATTTCATGGGCTGGAAGCCAGAGAACTCAACCAGAAAGGTCTTGTGTCTTGTCTTCAATAATGCATGTTGAAGAACCATCAACTGATGGATTTTAACTAACCACAGCACAAGGGAGAAAGACTTGTAGGTTGTCCCTGCTTCAGGCAGATAGAACTTAAAAGGCAATGCACTGAGTTGTACTAACTTTCTTTAAAGTAGAGATGCGCATTAGAGTACAGAAACTGTCCTCTAAATCCTTTCCTTTGTATTTCTTCCGTCAACTCTCTTGTCTATGGCTTGCAGTTTATTGGACTACTTTACTATAAAAAACAGTGGTAATAAAAATGTGCAATCAGTTCATTTAGACTGAAGTTACTTCTAAAGTTCACCTTCCTGATAATTTTTATACCCTGGTTGTATACATGATGGCGCTGAAAAGAGCTCAGGAAGACTCACATGTGCTTCATTGATTCTCTAATGCTCCTGTGATCAGTAAAGATCAGTCATAGAATTAAAGGGTTGGAGGGAGTGGAAGACTGCAGATGCTCCACAGAAAAAAGGTCTTTTTCAAATATAGGGGCCAAATTCTTACATACAGATTGAAAGAGTGGGCAGATTGCTTCGGAGTAAGAAAGGAAAGTTACAGTTTGATTTAAAAGGTAGCATTGCCACAGATGTGCATCTCAAATAAAAATACCTGTATTAAGAGCAGTTATCTCATTTGATTTTCATTTGCTTTTATTTTATAGGCCCGTGGGTCTCTAGGAATAGCAGCATAGATAGCGGAGAAACAGAAGTTGGCCGCAGGGTCACCCAGGAAGTGCCCCCTGGGGTTTTCTGGCGGTCTCAGATCCATATCACCCAGCCACAGTTCCTGAAGTTCAACATATCCTTAGGGAAGGATGCTCTTTTTGGTGTTTATATAAGAAGAGGACTCCCACCATCACATGCCCAGGTACTTTGTCAATGTGTTTGTTGGCTTTAAATGTCAAAATGCGAAAGTGCATCTGTGTTAGATTTGTTTTGTAGCTCATGGAGCTCAAGTTTAGGGATTCCTGGGAATTACTTAATTTGTGATATTTGACTGAACACCCACATACCATTTCTAGGTTAAAAGAAGTAAATGATGTTCTAGCCATCGAGGTTTTTAAGATAACTTACAGTTTGGCACTCAAGGTTTTAAATCTGTGACAAAGTGTTGGCACCAATTGGGATAAACCTATCCGGTTATACACCAGTCAAAAATGATAAACAGTGTTGGTGAGACTCACAGTATCAAAGCACTACGTATAGTTGGAGTGCATGCACAGCTAGATATGTTAACATAATCTTCTGTCTTCCTGGAAGTTTTAATTTCCACAGGCTGTTGGAATGTCATTGCTGGGATATGCAACAGACTGGCATCACGCTGCCCAGCCATACTGGACAACATAATGCAGTGGCCATGTGTTTGTGCGTTTGAGAGCTCTAGTTTTCCTGCTTTCCCCTCAAGAATGGTATTTAGCTCTAACATCTGACTCAGACATGGGGCAAGTCTTGCCATTGGAAAACTTGATTTCTAACCAGGCTCAAAATGAAAACTCAGTAACATCGCATCTTTATGGTGACCCTGTCGTGCATACCTAAGAGCCATAGGTAAAGATAGCTGTAAAGTTAGTGAGACCAAACTGAACTATCTTTTCCTTTTTGGTTGTGCAGTGGGTGTTTTAATTGCTGGGAGAAGATATAGCTATATTTTCTGTTACATAGAGAAATTTTGTTATTATATTGAAGACTCCTTAATGTGAAGGTAAGGCTTCCCATTAACTTAGATTAGAACTGTAATGAGAAATAATATATTTGCCGTTGCACATACTAAAAAGAAAGAGCCTCCATTCTTTCGAGTGCAAGGGACGCAGAAATAGCAGCCAGCTTTTGAAAAGGATCCCTTCCTTCATGAATATCCTTGCCTTCTTCATTCTGAAATTATCACCTAAACTTAAAATGCTTTACTGAGTATGGGATTTCCAAAACACAAGTGCAGAACTGCACGATTCCTTTTGGAAAAGGCTCACTTAACATTTTCTAGATGCCTTGCCCTGATTTACAAAGAGCTGCTACTGTAGCAAACTGCAACTACCTAGATGGTTAAAATGCACGATTGAAACTAAAAGCCCTGAGGCTTTAACATAATTGCATTGCTACAAGTTGCCATATAGGGGAAGGATGCTCATATTGCCCTAAGTGACCTGTGTCCATGTGTATGCACAAACTCGTGGTACAAACAGTGAACCAATTAATTTTTTGGGGAAAACACACTTACATTAACTGATGTTTGGAGCTGCTTCCCAATGTGAGATAAATTTAAGGAATTGTTCTGCATGGCTGCTTGTTCCTTGGCATTTATTCTTGCCTATAATCTGAACTGTAAACCAAAATCTTTAAAGAGAGGAAAGGTTTACATGGCTTCATAACCTCTCCTTCCAAGAGTTTGTGAACAAGGAGCTTTGACTATCCAAATTCCATCAGACCCCTGTAATATGCTGTTTAAAAATGTGAGTTATTGAATTGATGTATCTGCCTGTTTAGAAATAAGGATCAGCAGTCCACAGCCCCAGGAGGGGAGGGTTAAGTGGATAGTTTTCTGTATAGTTAGAGGTTATCATACAGCATTCTGAGGTTCCATACAAAGACTAGATACATTGTGGAAATTGTAGTGGGCTATTGACTAATTTTCAGCCATTTCCGGACATCCATGCAACACAGAAGTTATCCTCTGAGAATATATTCCATGGTAGGAACCCTCAAAATGTTTTGGTTTTAGCTGTAATGCTTCAAATATGTTGTTTTGAGAGTCAAATTATGTCTTTAACTGTTTCAGTGAAGGAATGGCATAATATATTGACCATGTCTCATTTAATTCTGAATTTTGGTTCTCACTTCTCCTATCAATCCACCCTTTGGAAAAACAGCAATTTAGTTCAGGAAGGCAAATAAATGTATAAATCATGACATGAAAACGACTTAGGGCAACCAAAGCTCCTAAGCAGTTATCGAGTTTAGCTATAAATACAAGTTAGTTATAATTGTCTAAGACATGATGAAGGGTTGCCTGTATCTTCCACAAGAAATCCAGTTGGATTTAACTGATAGTATAGCTTATTATTTTAAATTCAAGATGAATTTTAATTTCTATTGCACTGTGTGTTCTAGTTTTCATTATGATGATCTCATCTCAGAAGACTATGAACAGGTGAAGTTTCCTTTCTTTCTCTCTGCCGTATGTGGANTAAGACATGATGAAGGGTTGCCTGTATCTTCCACAAGAAATCCAGTTGGATTTAACTGATAGTATAGCTTATTATTTTAAATTCAAGATGAATTTTAATTTCTATTGCACTGTGATCAAATATATTTGTTCTAGTTTTCATTATGATGATCTCATCTCAGAAGACTATGAACAGGTGAAGTTTCCTTTCTTTCTCTCTGCCGTATGTGGACTGGATATGAATTTTTGACCTTTCTGTTCTATTAAATAATGAGAAATATCAACTGTGTTTCCTACTGGGCTGGATAACTCCTTAGAGATCCTGTTTTCTAGGCCTTAGAGGAAGCAATTCCAACCTTTTTCCATAAAAGGAGTTCATGAAATCCATCAGTACAATCTACAGAATTGCTTTCCCATGTTCATGCTGGGTCTTACTGCTTGTCAACAGGGTACAGCAGAAGATTGCTTAGCATTTTTGCCCAGCAATCCAAATTCAGCCAAGCTGCTACCAAGAGAAATAATTTTAGAGAAAGAAAGGCAACCTGTTACAGACCTGAGTTAGTGAAAAGAAGCCTTGTCTGGCAGAAAGGAGGAGAATGGGTTTCTATTAATGAAAATAGTCTGAAGTTGACACCAGATGATATTTTAAAATTGAAACTTAAAATCCTTGTTTCTGCAGGTTAGGAACATGAGCTGTAAAGCAGTGAGCAACTACACTTGACAGTTCATCACTGATCAGTGTTGATATGTCAAGCCAAGTAAAATCCTTTGTGGGAGCAAGTCAATAATCAGCAAATTAGGTACATGATTAACCTGAGACAACAAGATACAGTTCCTGTCTGAGAGCCCTGCTGAGATTTAACCTTCTCAGTATTACTGTTTAGCAAATATTCCAAATGCCTGGTTTAGTCAGTCAAACTGATGTAGCTGTAAACTTGTCTAGAAGCAGTCTTGTGTGCCATGTGCATAGGGAATGGAGCTCTGGGGGGAAAAGTGAAAATGCAATTTTGAGTGGCAAGCAGGCTCCAAACAGGAATGCATTGCTTTCAAGCAAAATTCTTCCAACTTGTTTAGTAATACATAGAAATAACAAAATGCACATTGCAGGCTTGAATGATCAATAGGAAAGTAGGAGAAGGTAGTCATATTAATAAACTCAATAATGTATAGAAAAAGAACTGTAGATGTCAAATAATGCATGAAGTGGCTTTGCAGAGATTGCAGCAATTATGATTGGTATAACTTTTAAAATGACACATGGAATAAGGTAACCCTGCATAGAAATATCATTATAATGTCTGGAGAAGGTAGTGCACGAAGTGGTAAGGTTTTCATTTCCAGCAGTGTCGTATACTTGTACATTTTCCATGTCAAAATAAAAATTGGTTTCATTTATAGCAGGAAATGGCTTTATTTGAAACAACTTAAATAGCCAGAGAGCCTTAGTGTTACCTTGTTTTTAGCCAGTGCTCAAACACACTTAGGTGCTCTGGCCACCTTAAAGTTACCTTATGACAGCTGAGCTGTTATTACTGAATGCTGTGCAGCACTGGACTGGTTGTGTGGTGCCATATTCAAATGTTGAAACAAATTGGTTGGCTGTCACTGTGGGTATCAGATGTTTCATGGGTGTATTTTAATGAATAATTACCAACTGGATTTTATGAAGAACTAATTTTAACGTACTTTGCAAACAAGTTTCCCTGGCATATGTTTTCTTGGCTGCTTAGGGCTTACAGGGCTTTGGCATAAAGACAAATGCTAGCCACAACTCCAAACATGTTTTTTCTTCCTCCTTCCTCCCCCACCAATTGAATATGCATCCATTAAGAGCACTAAAAAATTCTTTCTTTTCAATTCCTAATTTCAAACACTGTTGGGGATTTAGTGGAGGCATGCAAATAGTTTCAAGTCTAAGAAAAAAGCAAAGATATCTGAAGGGGGCTACAAGGATGCTGGAGAGTGACCTTCTTCAGGGACTGTAGTGATAGGACAAGGGGTAATGGGTCAAAACTGAAACCAGGGGAAGTTCAGGTTAGATGTAAGGGCTTTTCCCTGTGAGAGGGGTGAGGCACTGGCATAGACTGCCCAGAGCTGTGGCTGCCCCATCGCTGGCAGTGTTCAAAGCTAGGCTGGACAGTGCTTAGGTGCTATATAGCATTGGGCAGTGTAGTCACTATGGTATATGTAAAATTCCAAAGCTGTTTTGCTGACTCCCCATGATTATTGGAAAAAGAAAGTCCTTATTAGCCTGTGAATAAAATGCTTAGGAGGATAGAAAGCACTGAATGGAGAAATTATAAAAGCAAATTGCCCAGAAAGAACTTAGTATGAGATTTAGATTTGTAAATAAAAGTATGCAGTAGGGTTTTGGTAAGCTGTGTAGTAAAAATAAACCAATTTACTGAGAATGTGAGTTGAAATTTCATTGGAAATACAGGCTGGCAAGTCACTGGTTCTATGGAGCTTTAATCGTAGCAAGTACTCCCCACTGCAAAACTGATCTCCAAAGATGTAGTCATTTGGAATTTCTGGTGCATTTTGTTTCTGAGCAGTTTTTGCCATTTTTGTGTGACTTTTGGCATGAGGCCCTGAAATGTGAAGGATCATTAAAAGAACAATAAAAAAAAAAAAGTCAGTGAAAGCTCCAAATTACTTCAGAGGTTCAGTTGGGTTTGACAGATCCATTCCCCCATTCATGTGACTTAGTAGTCTCTTCCTTAGCAGTTGTGCTAGATTACAAACTCTGCAGTTGCTTCGTAATGATCATGAAAGTGCTTTCATTCTTTTCCTAGATGGTTTTTCTATGCATAATTGTCAACAAGTAGCTTTAAAGCAAGAGTGATCTCTTCAGCACAACACTGTAGTCTGTAGTTAATCATAGAGCTGGTAAATCAGAAAATCAACAGGCTGTCAAGAAGCAAACTAATGATCTAGAGAACCAAGTGAAGAAATCTTACCCAGTTATGAATTCACAGCACCACCTCGGTGACCCTTTAGTCAGGGCATTCAGATTTTGGGGTACCTGGTACTTGCTGACACATTAAGATTTGTACACCCAGGAAACCACCAGCAGATACATTCTCTTCCTTCTTTTTCCTCAGCACTGAGGAATCCAAAGAGGGGTAAGAGTGTATTGTTATGTCCCTTATCAGTTTGCACCAGTACTTTACTGTTCATAAAGCTATTCAGGTTTAGTCGTTTTACTTTTGCCTGAGCTTGAAATAGTTCTTCATAGTTGGATTGAAGAGGGGCAATACCAGTCATAACTTTACCAAAGTTAAAATTGTAGCCTTATGGGAGGTCATGCCAAGGGACCTGCTCTCACTAGGTCACACGCCATCATTGTGAAAAGAGATTCTGTAGCTAAAACTGCTTCAAACTGTTTCAGCCTGAATACTCTTCCCCTTCGATCTTGCCAACTGCTGAGCTTTCTCTACTATATGAGGTAGAATCAGCATCAAACAGAGGGGAGGCAGAGGAACCTGCCAGCACTAGCAGAGACGAACAGCATGTTGCCAGTGAGAAATGTCAGCTTTTATTGCTACTTCCTTAGTTGACCCTTTGTGAACAATTGTTCTGAAGAGCAAGATTTCTTTTTCCCAAGATGTTGCCCAAGTAATAACATTTCCCAAGGAGGTGATGAGTCTGTCCTTAACCTCTGACTGTTAGACGGTGGGGTTTAGCAATATTTCCAGATGTCATTGACTTAAGTGATAGATGTGTGTGTGTTTGGCACCTCTGATACTCTGAAAGTTACTGACATGCCAGAATTCTCTAAATCTCTCATCTGCATTGGCTTAAATGCCCTAACTTACCTGATTTACCTTCTCCTGAAATAATCCTTTGGGGGGAAAAAAGAAAAGGATCAAGTGAATGGCAATCTGATATTAACAGTTCAGTGACAGTTTTTATTCCACCTCTCCTACTCTCTCCCACAATTAAAGACATAGGAAAGAGTGGATAATGCTCTCACTGTGACAATAGCTTTCAACATAGTAGACCTGGGCTCAAATTCCTACCCTGCCATGGATTTCCTTTGTGGTTGCATATTGGTGTCAGTTCCGCATGTTTAACTGGAAGCTAATGGTACTTCCATACTTTTCCCTTTGTTGTAAGGCTGAGTGTATCAAGGACTCTACACTGCTCGTATATAACTGCTACAGATTTTCAAATAGAAAGGTCAGCTTTCATACCCCAGTTTTAGAGAGATGTGTAGCATGGCACTTCGTGTTAAATCAGTTCATTTGCCTGTCTCTTCTACTAGAAGGGAGAATCTTCACTGTTTTATTTCATATTGTGTATTATTTACTAGAATTCACTGTTAATGAATAAAATGTGGTGCACGGAACAGCCCTCTGTGGATGTTTAGTCTGTTTAGGATGCAAGATTACAGTTTTCTGTTTCAACTGAAAGCAAGTGAAGGTGTATGTTTTCCCATAGCTGTCGCAAGCACAGACTGTATGTGCTAGAGAGAAATGCAATGAAACTACTGGCAAGCAAGCAAGCACATGCTATTACTGTATTTTATTGAACACATACATCTTTCTTTAGACATGTCTATCTCTCTCTATCTACTCCTACATAGATAAATGTGTCTAAAACAAGATGTGTTTTCACGGGGGACTTGTTATACAACTATCAAAAGATTAGATATATCTTTTTTGTTGTTTCCTTAAGGGCTTCGCTTAGATAGGGACTACAAGAGCTGGTAAGTTGAGCATTAGCATCAGCTTGAGGGCTCCAGGATCACAGACATTAAAAACAGACAAAAAGCCTATTAGGACAGCTAGTCCAGCTGCTTTGTTATGCAGTTATTCCCTGTTGTAGATTAAACAATATTTCTTCCGGTCCTGTTTAATTGTGTGGTGCAGTGGCATCTCCACTGGGAGGCTATTTACTGAGCTTAATAGATGGGAAGCTTATCTGACATTCATCTTATATTTCTTTCTTTCTTTTTTTAGTATCATGCTATTAATGGTGCCATTCCTCTTATGCTCTAAATAATCACTTACTCTGTTTGATCCCTTTTCCAAAGATTAATGTAATGTTCTACCTTACTTGGAAACCATCCAACCAGAAATTCTCAATTTTCCTTAATATAAGTTCAATTCTTTCAGCCACTTGATTTGTGTTATTCCTTTCCATGCTCCCTCTGGTTTTTGTATGCTACTTGTTCCACATACAAACTCAGGTAAGCAGCTCTTACTCTGTGATGTAAGCTTGTACAGTGTCTTTTAGTCGGGTGCTAACATTAGACAAACACATTTCTTGTTTGGGCTGTTCCTGTTTGTTTTGACGTTCTGGGGCTTCCATTCAATTACATGTCTGGAGCTACATGCAAGACTTCTGTTCCTCTTTCAGAAAGAATTTACTATAGCAATTGCTTAGAAAAATGTGTGTATCTCAGGGTGAAGGTTTTCAGCTTTGAAAGCTGTGTAGGAACCTAAAATTTGATGGATCATATCATTGATTTCCATTTCTTTTTCAAAACTCAACCTGTCAAGAAATACCATTTGTACATATTTTGATCACGTATGCAGAGCAAAGATGCATGACTCTATGGCACTGCTTAAGAAAGACAAGAGTCACAGAATCTCTGTGTGTGCCAATGTTGACTAGTAAATACTAGTTTCATGTTGTCATATCTTCCAGAAATACCACTTTCTGACCAGGCAGAAGATAAAATATGGTGTGAGATTTTGAGCTGACAGGTCTGTTTGTTTGGGGGTTGGTTTGTTTGTGTTCTTTTTCTTTCCCCCACCCCCCTGTTTTTTCCTGCTGCAGTACGATTTCATGGAACGCTTGGATGGGAAAGAGAAATGGAGTGTGGTGGAGTCCCCAAGGGAACGTCGAAGTATTCAGACCCTTGTTCAGAATGAAGCTGTGTTTGTCCAATACTTGGATGTGGGTTTGTGGCACCTGGCATTTTACAATGATGGCAAGGACAAAGAAGTGGTCTCTTTCAGTACAGTTATTTTGGGTAGGTATCTCCACAACCTGAACATTGTTCCTATCTGTTTATACATTGCCTTACTTAAAGCCGTAATACTTTGTTGAGGTCTTCAATATTAGTCCTGTTTATCAATATGTTATGGGGTTGGGGTTTTTTTCTCAATAATATGTCAAAAGGTCTGCAGTGGGGCGTTGATCTGAATTTGCTTATTTCTCTTTTAAGATTTTAGCATTCCCATAGATCTTGAGTTTAGGTCTGGAAAGCAAGACTCACATCTAAGTTCAGTCCGGGTTGAAGCATTCCCCAGTTAATATTTGTCTCCTTTATCTGTTTTATACTTCCTATTTGCTTCTCTGGAAAAGCTTCTTTATCTGGAATAAAGAGTATTCTTTATTATGGAAGAGGATCTAACTGGAGAACTGTTTAATCATAGTAGAAAGACAGCACAACAAACTGACACCTGTGGTTATTGTTTGCAGAGATTAATTGAGAATGTTAGTTAGCTGTATTCTGCTTTACAGCTACCAGATGGTGGGTCATATCCTCAACATGGTAGAATCAAGAGCAGAAGAACATCTAGCCTATGATCTGAGAAGCCTGCAGTTTGTTACAAAAGTAGGGTTACATTTAGTTGAAAATCAAACCAAGTCTAAGTTCTTCCTGATTTCTTAGAAGGTTTGTTGAACTTTGAAGTACTTACTGAACTTTGCTGAATATCTTGTCACAGTGGCATAAAAATTCTGTGCTCATCTCTGGCTGGTGAAGTGTTAAGTGGCACTAGATTGTCTAAAATGGTAATACCTGTTAGTTTAGGGGAAGAGAAACTACAAAAAGTCCAAGTGATTTTTTAAGCTTGGTAGGAAAATTTGGAGGTCGTTTGCAGTCTTACCTGAGTAATGATACGAAGCTTATAGTTTTTCCTTTTACATTAGTATAAAATTCAGTTTGTTGGCTTAAGACCCAAAGGGTACAGGAGGAGAGCCAATACTCTGTCATTAAGTATGAATCTAATTGTTTCTGTTAACCTCAGTTGAGGCAAAAAAATCTTCCATAGGTTATATCTGGTTTTTTAAGAGCTAGTAGGTGCTATGCATGTGGATATATATATATATATATCTGCATATTTGCCCGTACAAGACTTTGCCTGCTTCCTCAAAACCAACAAGAACACTTGTGCTTATATCCTGTTACACATCTACTGTGCTTAGAAAACCTTCACATATGATAAGCTGTCCTTAAGAGAGTTGTCTGGTCTATGCTACAGCTTTCAAGAGCATCAAAGGTCTAATAGTCAAGTAGACTACTTGATAGTGCAATAATAGTAATTGGGCTGAAAAACAGAGAAAAGTATAGTGGTTTACCCAGTTCAGAGTTTCTCCTGCACACATCTAGTATCAGGCATTTCGTTATCAAAGGATCTGAGACACCTGCAAGTTTCTCTGATGCGGAAGAAGAGAAAGAATAACAGAAATTATGTTAGCATCCAGAGAATACTAATTTTACCATTATTTTGAATACACAGAAAATGCTTTTCTGTGCCATGAAGCAAAATAATGGAAATAATCTATAGACAAGCTTATTCATGAGACAAATTGATATCTTTGAGCATTCCATTTCAGGGGGGTTTTGCCATTGTTTACATGAATTGTTTCAAGTGGCCAAGTTAATGACTTCTCTGAATGTTTACTTTGCAGTGTTTTTACTTAGTGTCCTGCAACTGTGAAACTAGGATTAAAACTGTGCTTGAGTCTTTTTCATCTTTTCAGTTTAATTTGACAGAAAAATGCTTCATGTGGTTCTGCTAGTTCCAAATCCAAAATTCATTTTCTGTGTTGTGCAGCTGCCATTTATTTGGTGTCTGGAACTGACAGAGGCATTTAGTTTGGGACTGCAGGTCCCACAACAACAAAGAGTAAAAGTGAAGAATAACACCATTCCAGTTAGAGTTTTGTTCCAATAATTCAGTGTTGGAAATAAGCTGCTCTGAAATCCAACAGCTTTCAAATGAAAGTGATTTTAAAAATTAATTTCAAAATTGGAATTTTATTTCTAGGTTTCTGTGATGAGAAGTAGTGTGTCTATTATCCAAATAACAACAGAAATCTTGGAGAAGAAGTATTTTGGTACAGCTGGTGTGCTGATTTCTCAGATTATTGAAGTCATCAACACTTCAGTCCCTCACTTCAACTCTCGTGTTAAACCTTGTCTAACGTTTTTACAGACCTTTTCTTCATCCTGTTGGATGGCAGCCTGCACCTTTTTTATTCATTATTTTAAGGATAAAGAATATTTTCTGGAGCAAAAGAGCTCCTGTTTGTCGTGTTTAGTAGATATTTCTGTCAGCTTAATTAATGAGGCTTTAAATGTCTGTAGAAGGAAGGGAAGATATACTCCTTGGGATAATCAGTTTCACATGGAAGAGTGGCTGTGCAAGTTCAAAGTCTAATTGCAAAAGGGAGATTGTCGATTTTCCTGATGAATATGAATTCAGACATAGCTGTAGCGGTCTTAAGAGCCAATCTTTTCTACCTGTTGTAACACAGGACTTGAGCATTATTAGACTACTTTGAGTTCTAATAGTGCCCAGAGACTTCATATATGGCTTTAGTGTATCATTAGACCTGTACACTCTACTCATGCTGCCATAAGACTCGATACCTTTCTGCCTCATCTGAACTTTGCGTTGTTAATACTATTGGCAGTTGTTCTCCTAAGTATTGAAGACAAAATAAACTAAAGAAAAATTAAGTGAAGAATCTGTAGCCTAAATGGGAACCAGCTAATGTGCCTGTGATGCTTGTATTTCAGATTCAGTGCAAGACTGCCCACGTCACTGTCATGGGAATGGCGAGTGTGTATCAGGTGTCTGTCACTGCTTTCCAGGATTTCATGGAGCAGATTGTGCTAAAGGTATCATTGTCCCTGTGTTTACAAATAACCACAGTGTGTGTTTGTGATGTATGGATCTTCAGTGGCTGCTAGTTAGCATGGGTCCAAGCTAGATTCAAATAGATCAATATGTATTTTTTTCCTTAGAACTCTTAGTTTAATATGATTGAGTGGAAGTATTGTTACATTGCCACTGAGGTTCCACAACTACAGAGGTTTTTGTGTCAAAGGTAGTAGGCAGAAATGGTAGAAAAGATTTATTTTCTGCAAAACTGGATGAATTATCAATGCTTTCAGATAATCCTTAACTGGTCTGCAACATAAGACTGATTATCTTCATTGACAGCATGTAGTGTATTCTCTGGCTTGACTGAGCCTCACTTCCAGTACATAGCATCTTGCATATACGATTACTCTCTGACCAAAGGAAGGTCACCTTTTTTAGGAAAAGAACTAGGACCTGATAAAGTCTTAAAATAGACTTTTTCTTAAATGTTGATTGTAAATTTTAGCAGCTAAACCTAGGAGACACATAATTATAAAGGATTCAACAGAAATCTGAAAGCCATCTATGGATTGGCTGTATGTATTTACTAAGTTTTTCTGGTAGTTTGGGATAGCAGTCACAGGGAAAAGATTCATAAAGGAGGACCTCTTTAGTTTATACAGCTAGTAGCAAATACGCTGTCTAAATTCAATGACTAGCTTATATTACCTGCTGTTTCTGAGCAGTAAGAACATTTTACAATTTGCTTCCTTCTTAGTGTGAGATTTAGGCATACTATCAGTAGCATAAGCTTATAATTATTTTCCACAGGTTGTTAGTGTTCAAAGGGGGAAAGCCTACTGTTTGAAAGCTTTTTGACACGCTTCAAAGGGTCTTAGCAAATCTTCTTAGATTCCTGACCCAGTCCTGAGGACAGTTTGTTGTGCCCCACTTCTTTCACTGGTGTAGCAGGGTGGCATCCAGCATACCCATGTGTGTCTATAAAATACTCCTTCAATAGTTGTTACAGTACTACTGGAGGGAGTAATTTCCATTTTGTGTCTCCATGTTTGGCTCTTGAAAGTGCCCCAGTACAAATATATATACTTATATACATACATACATATATAAATAGAAGAAAAGACCCCAAGGGCCTTGGAAAGCTAATGATGTTATTCCAGTACTAGGCCTACTCATATTAAAGAAGGCTTCAACTAGCTTGCATGTTATTTGATTACCTGAGAAATTAAAGCACTTTGGCAAATCTATAGAAGAGATATCTGTATATTACAAAGTAAAAGGTATGATAATGTGTGCTATAAATACACAGTAACAGCTATATGCATTTCTGTGGTGTTAACCTGTGAAAGTATGCATGCAGTGACTGTGTGCTTCACTGCCACCCTTCACACATCCATGGCCATTGAATCAAGCCATTTGCATTTTGAGTTGTGGATTAGCCCTGCATTGTGTACTGAACCTCTGTGTAACACTGTATTCTATGTTAATGCTAGAAAGTGACTTGTTCAGGCTGTGCCAGATAAGTAGCTTTTTTGTAGGGTACTCGTCAGACTGTATCTGTCAGGCTTCTCCTGCCCCTCAGTACCTTCCCTCTGCTTCCTGCTTTGTCCTTTCTTTGTTGTCTCTTTCTCCTCAAAAGCAGAAATGGTTTCTTGGAGCTTCTTTCAACTCTTTTGCTGTTTTCTTGTCAGACATCATGGTATTTCTAAAGAACAAAGAAGCTTGAAAAGCTACATAAACTGACAAAAAAGCTGTGTTGACAGAAGTCTTGTGCAGCTACATGCTTGCACATCCTTACACTATGAGACATACCCAGAAGGGTACTGCTGAGCTGGGGGTAAGGGCTGTATGCCTCACCTGTTTCACAGCACTGTCAGGCCTCTTCTAATGTCCACAGATTTTTCTGTCTATTTGAATGCAAATTATGTGTAAGAGGAGTTTCAGAAAACAGAAGTCCGAATTGGAATTGGCTGCATGGTAATACACAGTAAAATGAGAGAGATTATTAAATATTTTCTGGAATGCTGTATGTATGGACACATGTTTAATATACATTTACGATAATGTTACAGTTATATTTAAGCTGTCACAAGTATAGAAGGATAATGATTTTCTTTCCATCTGACTTTTTTTAAATTATTATTTCCCTAGCAACATATCTTTCACTGTCTCAGTTCTCCACTGTAAAATAATTTGAGGCAAGACTTACATAGACTAATGTGGAGAAAATGTGCACAAGTTCCTCAGACAGCTTTTAGAACTTGATTCATGCAGTAACACAGCAGCGCAAGAGCTTCACATAGGGTGAACCCCAGGTTTGATAGATATAAAGCATGATCTTTTATAGCAGTGAGTCTCCTGTTACAGGGCTGCTCTTGAGGGCATCAGGAGCAATGAATCTTGCAAGAAGTCGTCTGCAAACTTATTGCCGAGAGTGTGCAGGTACTCCCTCTGCTATTCTACACCATTCATGTAGTTCTAAAAGATAAAAAATGAAGGAAATCTATAAAAGACAGCTCAGATTTGACTTCTGATCCATTAGTTCCAGGAAAATACCGTGTAATTACTAGGGATGAACTTTTGGACCAATCCACAAGCTGAAATAAGTTTTCATACCCTGATTGAAGTGAAAGAAATTTCACCCTCTCACACTCTCGCAGAATCCTGGGAGGGTTTATTTCTCACCCTTATCTGTGGAAATAGCTTAATCTCAGGTAGCCAGTATCAACAGATTTATTCCATCCTTGCTCAGGCAAGATTGCCTGTGAAATCATTTGGAATTTAACCTAATTAAGAATTCCATCATGCACACACAAAGGTAATCATACATTTTAATCTCATGTGGATAAAACACAGCATGTAAAGAAAAAGAAAGTCTGATAATCAACAGATAATGCAGTGAGTGGAGATGTATCCTGGTAAAGAAAATGTGTACAGTTAAAGGCAGTGGAAGAATTGCCATAAATTGAACTGCGCCGTGAGTAGCCTCCTGTCCACGATTATCTGTAGGAGTTACTGATGAGAAGAGATGCTGTGGCCAAGGATCGATTAAAGAATCAGACGTGCAGCTATGCTTATGTTATTTTGGTGTGTTGTCCCTTTTTTATATTCATCTCTATTTTCCTACAACCTCTACAGCATAACCACCCAAGATGTCCTTCTTAGTGTTCCCACTGTTAATGTCTAATGATAGTTTGGTCTTTCAGCTGCCACGTTCTGTGGTAAATCTGCAAGCAGGCATCCTTTGTCATGTCCTGCTTTTCCCCATCTGTAGGGTTCAGTGTTACAATGAGTTTGGTTCCTAGAAGTGACTCAGAGTTGGCTACAATTTTGTCCCATCTCATAATATATTTGAAAGGCGTGCAACTCTTCCACTCCTTTAACAAAGATACTGTCTGATACTCATTTGCAAATGTGCTCAGAGCCTCCTTCAATTTCACATTTTGAAAGACTAGGATTTGCATCATGAGCATATTTGGCTAATTGGAAAAGGTGAAGCAATGCACCATCACATGGGATTTCTGCATTGACATGATGAGCAGAGCCTGTTAGGAGATGGTATCTCATTTGTAACAGAAGGAAAAAAATTGAGTCAAGTCAGATGCCACGAACTTGCCATTTAACAGATACTTTCCGTTGATTATGCAATGTAATAAGAAACATGTTTAATATTTGAATCTAAGTGGATTGAAGGTTGGGGGGGGGAGGTTTAAACCAGAAATCTGTGCCATGTTTGATCAGTTGACTTTTGAATCTGATTTTTAAAGCTCTTAATTATTCAGATTTATGTTATTCACAGTTTCTTTTACTGTTCTCCTTGTGTGGGTTTTTCATTCTTTTATTTCCATTCTGTTTGTTTTTGGCTTACTGGCAAAGGACGGCGCCACTTTAATAAGTATAAAAAGAAGGGTAGGTTTTTTAAAATTTCTTTTTCTTTCTTTTGCAACATGGATTTAGTTTGACATCGTTACTAAGCTCTGAAGTGTAGTCTATATATTTTTGAATTTATTCTAATGGATTTGCTGTTTCTGATGATTGCCCGCAGCACAATAAGAGTTCCTACCACTGCCATTTCCTTTGTTATGTATGTGCTGTTAATCTCTGCATAGAACTGTAAAAAGCTGACAATTATTAGGTAAGTAAGGTATAATTGCTAGAAGAAGCAACTCTTGCTTTTTTCTCAGTTGTTGTTATTCAAATTCAGTTGTTTGGGACTCTTCTTGCTCTGAGGTTATTCAAAGCCTCATTGCTTGGGCAGCGGTGCATAAAATAATGGGTTTTAGTCCATTGAATACTCTGTTTGAAACTATTCTCTTAGTGCCACGTCCAGAATGCTCCCAGTGGTGTAAGATGTTCTGGGAGTGATTCCAATGGGGAAAACATGAATTTTGGAGTGCATCTTGACAAATGATTCAGTACTCAGTTCATTGCTGTCGAGTGTGTGGTCCATGTGAATGAACGGTGTCCAGCATATGCTGGTAATGTATAGGAGATAATATTTCCTCTGTCTGTGACTAAGGAAAACAATATTTGCCTTTATAACTTGGCTGGAAATTTTAAGAACTGAAAATAGAGCAAGCAGACTGAAGCTCACTGGAGTTTGAAGGGAAAGGTGAGAGCTGATACTGAATAGCCTTTCTCTTTTGCTTGTCCTGCATGTTTGTAGCCTGACAGGAGCGATGGGACCCATGGTGAGGCAGCACTGAGGGTCTTCTGTGACACAGTCAAACTGGTGAATGTGTCTTGTACTATTCAGGTGACTCACTACAAATTTGCGCAATAACTGATTATAGATGAGACAAGTGAAATATGTTGGATTAAAGTACCCAAAGCAGATTGGTTTGGCAGACAAAAGGAACAACAGTACAGGAAAAATGCCATCTTTATGGTATTATAGAGATTATCATGAGTAATTGTACTTGTTAAAGCTAATCTATCGTGCTTAGTGCTTCACAAGCAAAACAAATAAGTAAAACCAGCACCTACCTCCAGGAATTTACCATGTCAATACAAGCTGAAGGGGAACGAATGGGAGCCAGTTGACAGATGTAGAGATAAAAAAAAACCAATGTGATACTCAGTGTCATAGGCACACTAGCAGTGTGACTTGTCAGTTTTGGGGAACACTGTGGTTAAAGGCAGTTTTGAAGAGGGATAATGGGGCAGATAGATAACATCATGGGTGTGATAGAGGGCAAATGGGGCCTCCAGAGGAGACAGAACATAGAAAAGTGCTCTTCTAAAAAGCACTTTTTCAATTTGACTTTCAAAAGCATTGTAAATCACAGAGAGGCTGAAGTCATAATTCTAGCAGTGAGCAGTCTGGGGTAAAGCTGTTCTGTAAATGAAGTTACAGCATGAAGTTCATGTTCCATGTGACAAGAGGAAAGGACCTGAAACAGGACTGGGAAAGAAGAGCCCCATTTGGTGGATGGATGAACAGATTAACAACATGATTTTTGCAGCACTGTTGCACACAGACATAATTGAAGAAGGCTGAATTTATCAATGCTGGAGAAAAAGGTGCTGATTTAATGTAGATTTGATTTGCTGAAAGCCAGAGTAATAATTGTGACATGCAATGAAGAAGAAATCTGTAAGACTTTGTCAAAGTCTGAATGTGAGCTGAGGAAACAGAAGAGTCAAAAATAACACCCTGATTTTGAACATTAATGGTAGGTAGAATAATGGTATTGACCACTGTGGTAGAGCAAGAATGCAGGGGAGGGCTGAGAAGTAGTGGGGGAAAACAGAAATAAGAGAAATAACAACTTCATTGGCAAGCACTTCATGTGTTCGTAATCATAGCATGTCTCATCACACTGTACTCAAAAACAAAAAAGGATTTTAAGTGTGCTTTTCTTTGAAAATGCTGTATTCATGACTTGTCACCCACACAGAGCTACATCCTTCCTTGCAGCTGCCAAAATTCAGCATGTTCAGCTTCTCTCTTAGTATGTCTTTCTGGGTGGGTTTGTTTTGGGGGTTGGTGTGTTTATGTGTGTATGTGTGCCAACTTATGAATGTGCTTCGGCAGCAGCACAGCCCTGGCTTGTCACTCAAATCTTCTCTCACAGTGGGTGGAAGCGTCATCTTGCTACTTGAACAGACAGGGCTGTCTTTGGTAGTGTTCCTCTCCATCAGTCCCCACCTCTCAGACTCAGTACCTCAACATGCCTCATATTGTATTAGCAGACATTTCTCTTTTCTGGCAAACTGATCATGTTCTCACTTGCCTTCCACTGAGTTCTGTGTACAGGGCACTGCTTGCCTGCCTGCCCTCAGTTTGCTTAGTTTTATGGAACTGCAGTACACTCTGAATAAGGTTTTGTGCTATCAAGTGTGCCTAAAATAATTGCAGGATAAATAAATGGACATGTAATCTGTTTTGACAATGATTGACAGTTGCTGTTGTCCATCAGCTGCTAGCTTGCCTGCATGAAATGAGATAATAGCTTTGATCCAGTGTCAGGTAGACAAGTAAAGCTAACACAAAATCCACCACTCTAATTGGCAATTTAAACATGAGCCAAGAACTGAGAGGGTCACAGGCTGAATTCTTTCTGATTGTTAGTGGTGATGGCTCCAAAAGGGTCTCCAAGTGCACAGTCAGGAGTGCAACAGGGAACAGGATACAGGAACCATCATTTCTAGTCTGCAGCTTTCCTCATCAATCCCATGAACTGTGGAAGATTAGAGGTAAAAACAGGGGACTGAAGAGTCTGGACTCCAGAATTCTACAGCAGACACCTTGTTAAATTTATGTTACAATAAGTCATTCAGCAACCAACATATCATTGCTCTTTAAAAACCATGTACCTGTCCCTGTACATTGTAGATGAAATGTGAGGTTTAGCAGATGTTAGCAAGGTGTGTGCTATTAGTAACTGGCTGGTAACATAAAAGTACTCAGAACCCTCTCCAGCCTGGCTACGCAGGTGCTTCACATCCTCTGCATTCTTTGTAAGGGAATATTTATAAAATTGAAATAAAGACCAAGGAGCTACTATGAACATTGTGAATACTTGAAAAAAACAGACTTTAGAAAGACGAATTTCAGCAAGCTAAATATGATCTTCTTGTTGTTAAAGCTTTTATAGCTTCTGTTGACTCCAGAATTGAATTCAGGATTATAAAGAATTTATCTACAGAAAGGTTGTCCTCAATCATTGCAAGTAGGGATGCTCCTGTTGTTTAGAAGCATTTTCCTCTTTTCCTTTGTTACAGTTGTGTCCTTACAAGGCAGCAAAAATGGTTTAGAATTTTTTTTAAAGGTATTTATTTCATGTTGTTAAATATACTAGATGTATCCTACCACAGCAACTTCATGAGCATTTCTTTTCTATATTAAAACACCAGCAAACAAACAGCCACATTTGTGCTACTGGATTGCATTGCCCTTTCATGTGTTTCTAAATTCATGTTGCAGTGTACGAACTTGACATTATGTATGACTCCTTTTCTCAAAGAGCTTTCAGAATAGTGTTTCAGGTAAGAAGGTAGGCTTATTTCTGTAGGAGAAAGCTAAAAGCTAGAAGTATTAAGAAAAAAAATGGGGAATGCCAAGGAGTCCTGCTCAATTTGGTGGCCTTCTACGATGGGGCTACGGAACTGATGGACAGGGGTAGAGCAGTTGATG